>DWPA01001379.1:0-18865 GCA_018251375.1 Calpodes ethlius | reverse complement strand
TTACTCCTGAGCTCTGTTACCCCTATTTGCACTGTTTCCAATGCCTATGTGCAATTTTAAGCCAACAACTAATATTTTCTTTAAGAAATTTGATTAACGTGATATTTATAGCGGAAGCCACACAAAACTTCTAGCAATACCTAAACTTGCGAAGAAAATCCAGCCAAGTGCGCAAGGAGCCCCGCGTATTGTAGAGTTCCGTACTTAAAAATTCTTCAACTATTACGTGTTAACTTGCGACTTAGCCGTTATATTTTTCCATTATAATTCATCATATTAAACATAATCCGTGAATTTTATTCACATGTCCAACTTCTAGATGGGATCGTCGAGAATAAATATTCATCGTAATTTACGTGTAAGGAAGCTGACCTGCATTTGTTTTCCTTTTTATCCTTCCGCCCTATCAGTGTGGTAAATGTACATACTGTAGACTCTTGCCAAATTACAGCTTTGTAAAAGTTAGAAGGAAGGTTTCAAAGGTTTCCGTGTTATAATACAGCCGGACACTACATGGCGAATCTTTGTTCATATAGAGTAATGATTAATTGTAAATATAAAAATAAGTCAGATACATATAACTAACACATCGTGATACATTTGACAGTAAGTAATTATATTATTTTTTATTATTGACTGTCAGTCTTTGCTTCTCAGTTTATGGTCAGTTCTCATATCATGCGGTAACACGTGTTTTGTTTTGACGCGAGATCCTAAAAATTATCGATTGATGTATTAATATATAATGAACTTGTAATATGTACATAACTTTTTGAATATTACAAGTGCAGGATTCGATATTGATGATTGTATACTATATGTTTTTTGCCTGAATATTTGGTAGATATAAGATAATAAAAGATAAACATTTTTATTGGCTTCCGCGTTCTTATATCATTACAATTAGGTGGTTGTTATTTTCCATGCCATGTTGCCAGGTGTCACCCGGCTTGTTATTGTAGTAGATTGTTTAAATCATCTACACTGTTGCCTTTCGGCATCTATCAATATTATTCGGTAGTTCATTCTTCAGCTTGTATTTGTTCAGCTTTATTAGTCAAACAAAAGGTGACCTAATGTGTCGCCATTATGATCCCCTCCAGCTATTTATAATGTTATAACAATGATAATGACATCGGCACCGTGACGTCATTGGTACTAGAGGTACCTACCTATACAACACATGTGTATATGTGTGGCGTGAACTAACAGCCAATTAACACGTTGTTTTCGAATGAAGGAGGAATTACATCTACCGCATCCTTATTTACAATAATAATAATAATTATAGCAAATTAGAGATGAGTCCTTATTAAATTATGCTGATTTATATAGTTACAATATTTTACGAAAATGATATTATATTCTCATCTCTTTCTAATTTGGACTGGAAAATCTCATTAGCGTTTTAAATAGGTGGTTTTCTCTTTGCAACTGAAGTCACTATGCAATAGATAGATATCTATAGAGTATAGAGTCTGTGGTAAAATAGGTTTTTAATTTGGTTGTATTTTTTTTTAATATTCGTTACCTCAGATATACTTTAATGCATATTAATTATAATTATAATGTTTATTAGAATTTTTGTTTGTTTGTAAACAAACTCAATTTAAACGTGGTTTTCCCAATTATTTTTAATAACTTGGGTATATTTAGCGTTTGTGTTATTTCAATCAGTGCGCAAATAAAACAGATATGTCATTTTAAAGAATCCTTAAATATTTTTTTAACTATTGGCAGTGTTGGCACTAAGAGGTTTCCCGAAGCTTAGAGAAGGCTAGTGCTTTTGTATAATAACACTTAGTCAAATGGATTTTCCAAGGTAATTCAACAGCAGTAATTATATTTACGAAATACTGATACTTATTTTAATTGTTTAATAATTAGAGCATGAAACAGCAATAAATATTTCGCTTGAGCCTCTCTTAATGTCTATTTGAGTATTGCATTTAATGCATGTCGTAACGGAGCAATGATACATTCATTTAGTCTTCGGATTATTTAAGTTTTCACCATTTATTTGATGTTTAAAATACGATGCAATAAATATTAACTTTTTATATACCAAATATTTTAATACTACATGTAACCCGCAGCTGCATCCGTGTGGTAAAAAGAACAGTAATAATAAAGTTGTAGATTCTTTTCCATCATTGGTTGTCCGGCAACGTTTTGTTGTTAAATACATTGGTTAATGATCTTCATACAGAAAAGAGATGTTTTTTCTCGATAAAATGTTGCTTATGGCTCTCTTCGGCCTCCCAACTGTCTTCACACCAAAAATTATACCATAAGGAAAATAAAATAAATACACTTTCGCATTTATAATATTAGTATATAGGTATTTCTTTACATTCGCATTTATAATATTAGTATATAGGTAGTTCGTTCAGAAGATATACGTGCAGAGACAGATATACCTGGGTACCTACCCAGGGGAAGTGTATAAATATGTATTTTAAATAGTCATTGTTATTAAATACGTACAAAGATGTATTGATCATAACTCCTATATGTAATTAGCAATATTTGTTTTAATTACGTTATTATTTATTAGAAAATTATGAAATCAATGTAATTTACATTGATGTCATAATTTCTTAATGGAACTTAATTATAAGTTCGTAATTCTGTTAGTGTGAGTCATAAATCATGTTTAAATTACAATTCATTGATAGATTATACTTAATGCAATAAAACATGTTAGTATGCGTTTTATCGATCGTATTTACATGTATTTGACAGGTTTCAAATTACGATGGCGCGTCGCAGGTGCCGTTTATAGCCCTTTGTGGTTCTGCATTTCTCTTCTGGAGAAATTTCTATTACGACGTCTGTTTGCTTAGTGATTACGAATCGCGTAAAATTTTCTAAAGCCACGTGAATCTGCGGGTGAGTTCTGTCTGTGCCATCCTTGTCTCGTCTAATGATATCGACAAATACTTTTTATGCAAATGGTAAACGTTGGACTGCCTTGTTACATAACATCGCCTTTCTAACGAAGATTGCAAGAAATAACCTTACTTAGGAAAATTAAGCGAATCGTATTTATGTTTAATAGCGTAATGTACGTAAATATGTCCAGGATATAATTTCCGTTTTTGTAGACATTTACTAAAATTGACCAACCTCTTAAATTTAGTCTAATGTTCAGTTTTTACTGAAGTGTAAGAAATTTACCAAAACCCTGCTCATCAAGGCCCTTTTGTTAATTGAACAGATCTTAGAACGTATAGAGTGGTAATTTTCATGTATATGTTTTTATTTACTTTCCATGTTGTTGTCCTATACAGAAGACATTATACAAGCTTTGCATTATGAATAAGTCGTTCAGCTCATGGCAAGAGAAAGAGGTATTTTCCGCTTGATTTCACAGGCTGTAATCATCGAAATTGCGATCAATGGAGCTCAATTAGTTCAATTTACAGTTAGCAGTTACCACTGACAGTTATGTAAACGGAGCACTTTGCAAATCGCAAGGTTAACTGTATACGGAACTGTTCGATTTTTGAATGTATTTTTTTTAAAGTCGTGCTTGAGTAAAGCTTTATGTACAATACAATAAACAATGCAGATTTCTTATTTTTGACGTACGTAGTACTTATATTTCGTTTTATATAAAACTTTAGCACTTAGTCCATACCTAGATCTCGTTATAGGTGATAGAAGGCACTCTATAAGTGATAGAAGCTGGAGCTCTTGACTGGTAGTAAATGTAATCAGCGTGGATCGGATTAGGTAGTGTTATTTGGTGTTAATGAACATTCTACTCATGTGGATAAGACTTGGGAATATTGGGATTTGTTGCGATTTATGACGCGTTACGTTGAAAAGATTTTTTTATGAAATAAATTGACAATTACTTCGTTGCATAACTTTTGTCGAAACATAAATGAAAAATAGAGATTGTCATAAAATCTTTACATTGAAATTTGCATTAGGATTCAATGCAAAAATGAAAATTTTAGTTTCTTTCGTCTGGAGTTAACTTAAAAAAAATTATGTATTTTTTAATCCGATATATTATTCCAAAGGGCGCGGATAAATACATACCATTAAGTCGTTCGCTCGTCTGTTCATTTGTCGGTTATTTACTTAAAAACAAGTGAAAGAGGTACCTAATAGAAGAAAACATTATAAAAAAATATGAACGTATTCCTCACTATCAACGTTTGACTCAATTTGATTTAGCAGTAAATTGTGTCGTTAATTACCCTTAACTACTCTGTGGTTTTCTTATAGGAGTAAACAGTTAGCAACCTGGTTAGTGTCGGTCATTCGTATCCGACGTCATTCACGTCGTTAGCAACAGCGGTTAAACTGTTTATTGTGATTGAGCACCGGCAATGATACTCGGGCAGCCCGTACCGACTAATGACCGCATCATTAAATAGTTTAACTTTCCACGTTTCGTAACACGACCGATTGATAAACTAGTTTAATGACATTATGTTTGAAGAATTACTCAAACTTGTTTCGGAGACTCGTTTTATCAATTACAGCTGATAGCAATGCATTGATTGATTTATTTTATGAGAGATTTTATAGCTGATTGCTGTTTAATTAGCAATCAGTAGATAAAAACGTCTAAAATAAAAAATAAAATTAGTCGTTAACACAAAAGTTTAGTCGCGGAAATTATGTAACTATATGTTAATTAAGTCAAGTACTTCAGATGAGATCTTTTATGTTTGTGCTTTAAAAGGGTTCCAGCGGAAATTAATAGTTTGTTAACGGTATCTTTGTTATGTCACATGATATACAGTCAACGTCAGCCATTGACACCAGCGATATAACGAAACAATCACCGATGCTTTAGCGACTAAGAAAGAGAAGATATGAGAAGGAGAAATAAATGGCACTTAAACTTCCAGCGGGACACAATAAAATGTTGAGCAGCTTACAGAGTACCTAATAGTACTTTTGTTTCAATTTGACGTATATTTTATTTGACCTACTGTTTGTTTCGACTATCCCCTGCAATTCATTCATAAGGAATCGTCATAGTAGTGACATGGATTGCCAAGGAATTTCACACAATTTCAAAAATAATAATAACGTATAGGATAACGTTGAAGTGAGCAAGGCTCAGGACCGGTCTGTGTGGCGCAAATTAGGGGAGGCCTATGTCCAGCAGTGGAGTTTCTTAAAGGCTGAT
Organism: Calpodes ethlius; assembly: GCA_018251375.1. Classification (NCBI taxonomy): domain Eukaryota; kingdom Metazoa; phylum Arthropoda; class Insecta; order Lepidoptera; family Hesperiidae; genus Calpodes; species Calpodes ethlius. The sequence goes on along the minus strand of DWPA01001379.1, from coordinate 13,707 downwards.
AGATAGATAGAGCAAGTTTTCTCCGAGCTTTTTCTTTACCGAAGCAAGCGATCATTAATATTATTAGAGTAAAACTAACATTATTAGAGAAACAAGGCGCAATGGCCCACGTGCAGTCGATAAATTTTTATTTACATGTGAATGACCTCCTCCGTCTTGAAACTTGGCGTGTATATCGCCCACGCCCAGTTGGATGTCAGCCTCATTGTTCTGTAAAGTATGTACATTAATTTAACTTGTAAGGTAAACAACACCATTGATTTTTGAGAAAATTTGTCGATTAGTTATTTGAAAGCTTATAAGTTGCAATGTTTGTTACTTTGTTAGTATGTTTGTTCCGGTAAAATCTTTTAAGCTTCATTAGACTTAATACCTCTTGCTCTGCATATTTGAAATTTTAAATTTTCCTTTATATTCGATGAGAACGCATAATTTTCAGAACTATGACTTGTAATGGTACATAAAGTTTTCTCCAGATAAGGGACTCTTCGTCGATAAATCGCACAGTTACTAATATTTTATCATTACAAAGCATGGTATTAGTTTCTTAAACTATTAGTTTATTTATCTAGTTCTATTAAACATGCAATTCTTCTTATTCAATTCTAATATAATTCGAGTAATTAGTTTCTTTAAATCCACTCTAACTACAATTAGTATGACTAATATAGTTAAGTATATTAGTTCTATATCAACACGAGCATTGCCGTGACCTGTTGCTAGGATTTATGTAGACTCATACTACCTATCATCGTATATATTACTTTTGACTGTGGTTATTATGTATGAAGTGCTGGGTGCATATTTTCCGGGGAAACCCATTAAGGTTTGGACAAAGTCCTTGTTTGAATTTGATTCGATGCTGACACAATCGATTGGGACTTTCCCGTTCAATACTAAGTTCAATAGTAAGACCTTTAAGAATATTATTTCATTATAATAAGGTAGAAAATCTGCAGAGATTGTAGACTGACCAAGCTGTGGATAATTATGATGAAAAGAAACATAATAGCATTTTCCTAAATAAAAAATCTTGTGAACAAACATTCATCTGAAATGTCTTATCCGGCGTGGAATCGTACCTGGTACTTTAATAGTACGAGAGTCGCTACTAAATAAGCAACAAAATCGTCTAAATAAACTGTATCCATTTCAACGGTACATTTTAATCATTAATTTGTAACCTCCTTTCCACAATTTGTCATCTGCAAACATCATCTCGCTAGTTGGCAACTGCTGCACTACCACGCCTCCATCACGTCTCTTGAAAGTAAAAATGAACCCCATAGTTGTAGCAATAAGATCTATATTATCTAATGCTCATAGTTTCCCATAGTGGTGAAAGCAAGGGTCTTCACGTTTGACCCCCCGTGCTAACAGTTAATTCTATCTTAGTTCGCTTCGTTTAAAAAAATAGTATACATTGCTCTATTTTAACTCTGAAGGATTTGAGGCTGTTTGAGTCCATTATATATTACAGCCTACTTTGTTTAAATTATTTTAGATAGGTCCCACATACCTAAAACTAAATTTAAAAGTAAAAAAAATTGCTCTGTCTTGGACCATAAACATCCCGATTTGGCACATTACATTTATATATCAATTTATATCTGATTGCTATTTTCATCCCTTTATTTTAATTTTTAAAAAGCTTGTTTGAGATTCCTAAATTCAGAGACTCATTCGTTATGTTTAAAGTTAATTAAAAACAACTATATGTCCTTTTTATTTACGAATTAACTTTTAAAATTAGCAGCAGTCGCTTGTTAAAATCTAGCCGTCAGCAGGGAGGCAAGCAACGACGGGTTTATCAAGGAAAATCCTCGTGACGTGCGACCAAAGATGTGCGACCAAGAATTTAATACCTAACACTAAGACACTACAAACCATTTACCATTTCATATACCTACTGGAAATATTTATATTGTCTCATCAATAGAAACGCCTTCGTATCCGTGCAACGCTGCTGCCTAACAATTACAGAGGAAATGCTTGTTTGCATAGACATACTGAGGAAAAAGGAAAATGGGAACGCCTTGTCCGTTGTCTGTTCTCCGACATATACGAGTATATACGCGCACTATTCTTGTAACATAGGTACAATAACTAATGTATGGGACTTTAAATAGTCCGTTATGGTTAACATAGAATCTCGCCACTTTGACGCCAATAGGTATATGATATTCTTCTGAGCGTGCTCGTTGTCATATACAAAATTTTTACCAGACTACGGCAAAGCCAAAAGAGAGAGTTTATGATTTCAGCAGTTTACGTACATTCCACTGTAACGTCTAATCTACTTCACTGATTTCGATGAACGAGGTGTATATTGCAGGAGTTGTATTGTACGACGTCCTTGGGACGGAACCATAACCACTACTTGAGACGTGAAGTTACACCAAGTTCCAGAATATTTTGTATTTCGGATTTTGTGATATATATTTCAATCTAAAGTTCAAAATCATGTAGGTATTGTTGAAAAGCTTAAGGACGTAATTGTTTTTAATTTCACCGCGTTTTCGCAGATAAATGAGAAATGTTACCTCTACAAAAAAATCAAAGGCTATGCTCTAACAAAAGAGCCATGAGCTTTGATTCAGATATATTTAAACGGAACTGTTTTGAAGTTAGGTATAGATCTATATTGTTGATCTTCTACGAAGGTATACAATGACGGTGCTACAACCCGTTTCAATAAAAAGTCATTGTTTGATCTTCGCATATTGCCGGTGTGACTAAAGTCGGTCATTGACAGACCACTTGCGCTCGCTGTGCGAATACGTTACTTTCAGATACGTACTCTATCCCACTTGTAAGTAATGAGGTTGTCACGTAGCCAGTGTTTGAGCTAAACAAACAATTACCGCCTAAATACCCACTTACTGGCAACTGTTTAACGCATTGTCTACAATGAACGATGTACACGCGATTCATGTTTAAATAAACCGTGAAATTATGAGGCTTTTTTATGTTAATAGCTGACGAATAGCGGGTCAGCTCCTAGTGGCGATCACCGCTGTCAATGTACGTTTGTCAGTCGTGAACATCGAAGCACGGCCGCTCTAAGACATGACTTTAGGCGGGAAATATTTCTTTGCTAAACGTCCATTACGACAGATGTCATCTGCGTAAAGCTTGCTCAGAGAAAAATGAATAGCTTTGTTCCTTTTTCTATTTAAATATCTAACTACCGAGCAGATTTAACTAGTGGTAGAGGTAACCGATTACCGTCAAATATTGGATTGTAATTGTTATCGTGGTCCATGGAGATCATGCGTCTTTCAGTTTTTTACAGTTCTCTTGCAAAGGAAATAGTATAACATTGTAAATTCCCTGTGATCTTAACAATGTGTCCTATCAACCACTTACCATCACAACTGCTGTCCTCATTTCTTATGTTCTTTATGTTCTCTTTAATTTTCCTATTGTCTTTATATAGTATAGTAGTATTTATTCATATATCTCGGTATATGAAGCAAAAGTTTTCGGATCTAACATTTACTTTATTACGTGTTTATTAACTTGCCAGCATCATTTTCGTGACAGTGATTTTAAATTGTAATATCAATTTGCATACAGAATATTCAATCAATACAGAAACTGAGTATAATGTTTTATATAGTTTAAATCTCTCACCGCGAAAGAAAAAAATACAAATAACAAATTAGGACGCTGTTTATTTGGAACTAGGTGATGCTCGCAGCCTTGCTGGTGTTAGATATATTTTTCAACACAGATCAACAGGCCGACAACTATCCTTAATTTATACGAGACTGGAGCTTATTATAAAGTAAGTCTTACTTATAAGTAGAATTTTGAACGACTTTGATAGGGGTGGCGAGTTATATCAGTGACCATATACATAAATATGTATACAAACACCCTTATTTATGTATATATGTATAGATCACACTGTATAAACAAAACCATATCTGTAACAAACCCTACATAGAAGAACATACAATCGTTTTAACTGAATTATGATTAGTACTCTGAACCTCAGGAGAAATATGTAAATATTAATTTATAAATTTCGTTGAAGATCATAAGAAGATAACTTTTATAATAGAAATACATTTTTATAATATTTTCTATTTCACTTATTTTTAAGCAATCCTAGCTGATGCTTCAATATGTTATACCATTTCTCAATGTAGTTACTGGTTATATCAACAAGAGACTATAATGCCGCTTATTTTCTCATGCCATAATGGTGCAATCAAGCCATATTGGATACAAATAAACGAAGAGTTAAACAATAGGTTTCAATGAACCCTCGTCAAGGCTTCTGTGCCTTATCATATTAGATGCATATCTGTCTCATACTTAATCACCTCACGTCGTCCATTGCTATGGCCAGTATAAAAACCAGTTTCGAATTGTTTTTCTGCAATTTCACGCCAGCGCCAGTAGTTAACAAACTGGCAACAGCTTATACATATATTGCATCGGAGACGCAATCGCGTGAGAGACTTCACGGCAACAATGACAGAATGCGCGGAGCAGAAACCACTCAGAAAACTCTGGAAATTTATGTGCTTATAAAAAACCAACACTTTCACTACCATTTTGCGAACTGTTCACATCTCGTTTTCTAGTTTATACTGTTTTTAATCAAATTAACGTCTTCGTTTTATGACGCAATACAATACATGCAAATTGATTATATCTATAAATATACGACTTATTTCGTTATGTATGCAATTCATTGTTTTTTCGCTCACTTTGTTGTTTTTATTGTTTCAGATGGCGTAGAAAACCAGTCAGAGATATTCTTCACAAATGATATTTAACAATCTAATGGAAGGTGAGCCGATTACCGCGAACAACATAATTTCGTCGATTGGAGGCTACAACGCCGACGGAAAAGAACACAGTACCATTAAAACCTTATTGAAAAACTTTATTTTACCTCAAAGCGACGCAATGGCCATTAAACAAAAACAGACGGTTAACGACAAATGTGTTTATTCTGTACCAATACAGCCAATTTTTAATGCTAGTGAAAGGGCCAAATCAGTCAACGAAGCCAAGATGGCATTTTTAAAATCAACAGTTGAGCAAATATCCCCGCCTCCTAACAAAGTATTGGCAGCCCCGACGTTACACTATGCACAACTGGCTGTTACAACTGAAAGCGGAGACTCTCGAAGCACAGGCGGAGGGAAGAATATTAAAGAACTGACGGATAAGTTCAAAGACAATAACACCCCAAAAAATATTTCATCGAATGTGAAGAAGAAAGTAGAACAACAGCAAAGAAAAGTAAGTTTCAAAACGAAAAGTGCATCGGCATCTTACCGACGACCACCTTTGGCTACTAAAACCATGACTATAACCAGTAGCAAAGTAACAGAACTGACGAAAAAATTCAATGACTTAGTGGTTGATGGATCTCACAATAAGCAGTCTAAATTAATTAAAACTATGGAAGACTTACAAACAGTAACACGATGCTCTGCTAGCAATAGCTCAACCGCGTCGTCCACTCTTAGCTCAAGTCCTAATATTAAAATTGTTTTACGGCAAAGAAGAAGTTCTAAAAAGAGGAGCCATAACAAGAAAAGATGTTCCAGTATGGATTCCATAGATAAACTAATAATATCTGAAGGATCGACGGGAAAAATACGCATTATACGTTCGAAGTCTGATGGCACAAAAATACCGAAATCGCCTAAGAAACGCTTGCAGTATCAGGATTCAAGTGGCCAACAAAGTGGATCTGATTCCGTTGATGGAACTCCTACGAAAAAAACAGCAAATGACACACCGAAACCCTCCGTAGAATCCTCCGAATCAATTGGCGTAAAAAACGCAATAAAAAAATTTGAATGTGAAATTAGTGCCCAGGCAAATAATAATAATACAATGAAGAAAAAACCTAATCATTTTCCTAATACAATCCCTACAAAAGAAAAACCAAAAGTACCTGAAAAAAAATCATCATTAGTGTTAACCAAAAATCTTGTGGTGAAAGATGGTATTCCAAAAATTAAAACCATTAAGCCGGTTGTTCATGAAGTATCTGTAAATAAAATAGAAACTAAGCAACAACCATTAGATATCGTAAAAACTAAAAAAGAACCAATATATGATAGGAAAAAGTATAAAACAAATTACATTCATTCCGATAAGTTACCTTTGCATGTTGTGGAAATTATTCAGGAAGACATAAATGAAAATTTAGTCACTACTTCAAGTAAAATTGAAAACCAAGTATCAGAACATACAGACATTTACCAAGAGATAGAATCTACAATCACACCTAATGAATCTTTTCTATGGCGAAGAAAGAGCAATACTCAAATTTATTCTGATAGTGAAAAATCTGTGTCGGATAGTGTCTATGGTGTAGTTAGTGTAGTTACAAACAGCAGTACAATCACGGTTCTAGAAAATCAAAACGAAGTTGTTTTGAAAGGGGAATCTCAGGTGCAAGAAAAAAATGAATCTCAAATTAGTACTATCCAAAACAATAACGATGGTGACCCTAATTTAGACTTTGAAAGCAATCTTATAGAGGCTTATAACAAAGAAGTTCTAGTTGGTTTTACGTCTAAACCAAAACCTGAGTCCATTGTCGAAGACGATTATGAACCTCTAGAACCAAGGGACACGGAAAACGTAGTAGTAATAACTGTAAAAACTGATAGATCTTCTAAAATTAACTGTCCACTGCCTGAAATACCTGTAGAACATAAAAATGAGTCTGAAAGGAGAGAAGAGGAAAACATATACCAGTGTCTTTTAGAAATGAGGTCCCATCCAGAGGGCGATGAAAGCAGTTTTCACAACTATGAGCTTTGTGAGAGTCAATTAGAAGAGAGAACGCGAGGAGACGGAGACAGCGATGATGGTTACGAGTATTGTAAGTCTCCCGTGAAACCTTACTGCCTTACCTCTAGTTCAGGCATACAGATTGCTGAAGGTTATAAACCTTACGCAGGTGATACTAATAATAAGAATTACTGTATAACAAAATCTGTTAGCGGAACGTCCACTGTTAGCTATGAAAAAATTGGTTCCGAAAGGATTTACGAAAAGATTCCTCCGAGGCCGCCCAAATCAAAAGAAACTAGCCCCAACTATAATAAAAGACACTCTTTCGTGTCATCGGATTACACAGGGTACAACGATACAGAGAATATTTACGATACAATCAAGCATGGCGATGGAGCGTCTCTGTCACATTGCTATGAGAGTATACCCAATAGTCCCAGCATGGTAAAACTTAGGCATAACTTGAAGAAGCAATTAGCATCAGCCGTGCAGAAGCGTCTCTCTTTTGATACTGTTTCGAACATCAGCCAGTCGACGTTATCTAGTGAGCAAAAGACCAACAGCATCTACGGTCAGAGATCTGTAGTTAGTTACAACGGGCAAGAGATCGCCTTCCAAGTGCCGAGCAGCGAGACGAGTGTCAGCGACAGGAGTGACCGGAGTGACGACTGGGTCGACGTTTCTGACGAGGAAAAGAATGAAGAACAAAAAATTATCATGTGAGTATTTTTGTTTCTCTATTCAAATGCTTGAATTGGGTTTCAGCATACGTATCGATCGTAAGTGGGTTATTAAGTTCAATAATAAATTGCTTATAGGAGGTTAAATTAGTGATCGTTAGTGTTAAAATTGTTGTTCGATAACGGCGATTAAGCACTAGGTCTACTCGTAGAATAAAGACTTCTTGTGGTTCTTAGTTAACCAACAATCTGGAAAAAGATAATGGGCATTGGAAGAAATTGACCTATTTTGTTATATTTTGACCTATATGACCATAGAAATGGTATTTGGGGTAATTGGATACGGATCAGAAATGATAAAATTGTTATCGTACCACCTTGTGTGACCTATAAAAGTATGGGGAGTATCTACTTTCCAAAGAGTTAAACAAACATGCTTATCTGCTTGATATTAGCGCCGTATGTGCTGTTGGCTCAGTTTACGAAATATGCGAGCGACAGAAATACAGTAGTTTAGTGCGCGTATGTTTATAATTTGTTTTTATTATAATAAAATGGACGAATTACATTACAGAGTGCGAGAAAGGAGTCGTGGTAGGAAAAGTCCAATAAGTTGGTCACAGAAAGTCAGGCATCAATGGCACAAGTCGCCCAAACAAACTGAAGACAAAGGTAAGTTCAATATTATAATTTATTTTAAGATTTAGCAATTTAAGAAAAACAACGTTTATTATTCTCTCGAGTAACGCCATCTGTTCAATAAGCGTGTTAGTACATATACCGGTACAATCACTAGCTTGGTATCATGTTTTAAGATGTTTCAAGAGATGGCGCTGTTATATTAATACTTCAAGAAATTATCGATTCATCCATAGATCTTTGTTTCGTTGCTTTTTTTGTTCATATTTATTTTTCGTTTTCGTAATTTACTATCAATTCACGTAGCTACGTTCACGCATTTACTTCCCTATTTTGTTGTTTTGCAAATATCTTCATTTTTATCCTGGTTAAATTTATTATAATTTTATTGAAAATTATCGCGCTATTTTAAAACAGCAATACTTTATTTCAAGAAATAAGGGCACCTCTTGTGTGCAAACTTGAAACTTTTGTTTACCCAGACGCACCAGTGATACTTTCATAATATGTTAAATGTACAATCTGACCACGGTTCATAAACAAATGTTACATGTTTGCGTATTGTCAAGATTACAATAAGAACCTACTTTGAATTAATGCTCTCGTAAAGTTATGTTCTGTATAATTTGTCTAACTAAATAATGCTAAATAAAGGCAGTGACACAATTACAAATTTTGAATTAAATTATGGAACTCATTTATTATATTTGCGTATCCTTGAATGCGTTATAATGTTTGCGAACACGATCTCGTTTCAACGATAACTGTTAGAAAACTTGTTAACGTCCATGAATAACCGGTAATAAAAATTATTAATATGTAAATCTTAGATTTATTATGCACATATATCTATGTAATTAGAATCGATACTGAATAAAAAAGAGAACATTTTATAGCTACCAATTTTACATATTGACTATTAAGAAGGAAATTTCTTTTTGGCGGTGGATTAATATCTTGTAAAGGTTTTTTGTGGACTGTAAAAGTTTCGTTAGGTAACACATTTGTTGTAAGAATATTATTATTCGTAATTAATTATACTAGACATTCTATATGAATATGAGCTTGAATATTATATCATTAGTGAGTGCAAATCTTAAGGTTCTGCTGTTAAAGATTGAACAACCCCCCACCCTCTTCATTGAATACTTCGATTCATGGCAGCAGCTTACTGGCTTTGCTCTCTACAATTGCAAAATTGATGGATGGATGAACACATTGGATGTTGCATAATTATCTTATTCTTAAGTTACCACAAACAGCGTATTTATATTGTAAAGACAAAGATTCCTCTTTGTATTACTCTTTTCAAGTTTAAGATTTCCCTCGTAACGAGTACGTTAACAATCAATTACAATAACAGGCTTAAATTATACGTAATATTCTGTATGAACTCTTCAATAAATGTTGTAATCTTTACTCGTAACACAGGTAAAATAAAATATAGAGTTTACAAATTCTTAGGGGTTCAAGTACCTGCATGTTCACTCGAAAACTGTTTTGAAATAGGAAGAATCATCGGACAAAGAGTAAAACCTTGAAGAGGCGTTTTGCATACGCAGTCACTGACATCAACCTTAAACGTAGTTATGAGTACAGTATGTACAATAAGTTAGGAATTTAAAGAATAATTACGCAAAGAAATTATTACCATTTACATTTCTATATTTGAATAAAATCTCAATATCTGAAGTGGAGAATTATTTCAAAAAGAGTGTCTGATATTTGTAAACTATTCTTTAAGAAATAAATCTTTAATGAAACCAAAAAGAAATGACTGTAATGGTTATACATACGGTATATTTTAAAATTTCTACCTCTGAAGGAGTGATGAGGCTTTTATGAAAATGAAACGTACGTATATGTACGAGTGTAAAAAAAAATTACACTCAACGACGAGCGTGCAACCTTGCGAGCACCAGCTAGTGTCTGTAGAACTTAAAAATGTGAATAAGATTGTGGAAGCCTTTCTTTGACTGAAAGTTAACCAGTAGTTGAGTGTCACGCGAAAAATATGTGTATATATTGTGCTTGCACTAATAATTCTCCAAAGACTTCAATTAGTCATGAAACAATAACTATTGCTATAAATATAAATCGTTTGAATGCACTGGTAATTTAAAACACTTCCCTTTTAAAGGACCCCACGAAGTTTCTAACACTTCACCATAAACAATAGTGTCATATGAATCAAAACAAATTCTTTCACACGTACAATAAGTACATTACTCATCCTTGACCGTAAATTGTAAGCGTTGCATAGGTAGAGGTAACCAGTATTAAAGACCTCGTGACGAGGCTTTTCTTTACTGCAACTCATTCGACGAACGTTGCCAATTGGTGCCTATCATAGCTGGTTACTCAGCCATAGTATGCAATGAAATGATGTGTGTAATTCCAAGTGATTCGCCGTTGGCGTTACTTAAGTGTTATTAGCCGTTTTGTAATATGGAGTGTGTTAGGTTTGAAATTGTTCAAAATATTGTAATTACGATCTGTATCTGCCGCGAGGTAACATTATAATGGTTTTTATCATTTTATCTCCCTGTTTTCTTATAATAACGGCTGATTTTTTTTTATCTATAAATAGATATTTTGAGTTGATAATTGTAGGTGATTCGTATTTAAAACTCATGGGGATAATTCAGTTGTAAGTTTACTGTGATGTCTGATCATAGCTAAGTAAGAAAATTTCGAACGCATTATCTATAATTATGTAAAAACAATATATTTTCCTGAAGCAAGATAAGGATAGCAACAAATGTTCATTTATACTGCAGTTAAAATATTACCAAAAAAAATATTACTATGACTTTGACAATGACTTTTAACATTATCCTACGTCATTTCATATACCTAAGGTTAGTTCTCATGAAGTTGCCTTGAAGTAACTAAAGTTTATTATAATCCCAGAGATCAAAACCTCAAATATGAATGATTTATTTTCATACTCTCAGACGATTACGAAATTCTAAATCGCTTTCAATGAAGAAGTGAAACTCTTCGAAATACAAATATAATCGGACTTAATATCGCAAAAACGACCAAAGGTAATTATTTTATAATCTACTGTAGACATGCAATGTGGAAATAATGCTACAAAATTTGTTTCATCTCGAATAGCAATTTACAAAGATTATTATGTTGCAGATTGACAAGTTTATGAACTACTTACTTCTTCATATCTATCATCGATTTATATTCAAGTTTAATATTGCATTATATTTATATTTGTGTATGAATAGAACACTTCCATCAAACTTCATCTATCTGATTACCTTTCAATACATCAAACACACTTAGCGGCTCTTCCATCTCTCTAATTACGCTATGTAATATACTTTCAATTCTATATGTCCAAATGTAATACGTTTTAAAATTTCTCATTGGTTACAATTTTATCACATTCTACACAGTACTAAATATTGATCAAAACGTCACGGTTGTTGGTCACTTTAATCTGAGACAGATCTCTCTCACATCGCGTGTGTATCAATGATCATTTTTATCATGTATAAAGATTAGATGCCTAATATCAACTGACATTTTTCACTACACTTTATCACTACTTCGCTCTGTTATATTTTTTTCTCGTCGCATTGTTAGCACGTTCCCTAGAGTCATAGTGGAAGAGACAGCGTGTGCTCTATTGTAAATCAACAAGACTGTCATAAACGCTTGGAGGCAAAAAGCGTGAAATTTTAATTATTGGGATCTATTGAAAACACTTTCATTTGAAGCTTGAGAATTAGTGGATTTATAGACGTCGTATCTCGGAGCCTGTTATGAAACATACCATTGCTGTGTTAATGTGCCGAGAAATTAGAATGCATCTTACTGTTAGTAATACATAAGGAATTTAATATTTACAACTGGCCGCCATGATTGGAGATTTCTCTGCTATATCTCGAGTGGAGTTGTATACTGCAATAAAAATACTCGTAAACTTTTTAATTAGATGATAAAATTTCGATGCAAGATACTGGAAACAGATTTTCGTTGAATATATTTATAGATATTATTTTAATGAGCTAAAGTTATCATAATACGGAAACAAATAGTAAAAAATATTTTTATTTTTTTCTGCTATGATGTAATAATGTCCAGAAAGAAACGTGAACATGAAATGACTTCTGGGACCAAATACCACTCACTTTTAAAAATCCTGCTGCATTTTTTTTACAAATTCCCTAACATCAATTCTTAAATATTTGTCAAATTTTACTAAGAATTATTCCGTTAATTATAAATGCTCTTGGCAGTAATATTAATGACTTTAATGTTATTACCCAAATTAAATTAAGCGTGGGAAAGAATTTTATTTTATTTCACTTAATTCTAATTAATTATATGATTATTATTTCTATCTAACTTGTTACACTAAATTGTATACTCAGATGTCTAAGCCATAGTTACGGAATGGTGAAATAATTATTAATATGTTCTTTGTTTACTTTTATAATTAAAGAATGACTCAATGTTTCTAAAGTTTCTTCTTAATTCCTCACCGCGCAGCCTCGGCCTTACTGATTTAAGATATAGAGACCATGCTTTAACTTCCGGCTTCGGTTTAGTCTCGATATTACAAGGTTCGGATACTTATTTAGTCAAGGATTTCGTTACTCGACAAATTAAATACTTTTTCTGCTGTACTATTTTTATACCAGACAATGTCAATGTTTTATTGTCCAGACTTCAGTGACCGAATATGTTTTCCGAACCTTCAAAATCTGGTCTTAAAATCACAGCTTGAAAGGCTATTATTGTTATTACTATTGTGCTCAAATTTAAAGAATTAATGGCAACAGATTTGGAAGCAAGTTTCAACAAAACGTTTACAACGGGCCATCAAATTGTTAGAAATAATTTTATAGTTGTTACATTACGTCCGCAGTCCGTGTACATTTGATATGACGCGGTTGTCTTGCCTCATGCTAAATGCACGCCGATTGTCGTAATAAGATAATCTAGTTACGTTCAGAATATATTTAGGAATACGTAACCGATCGGACGATCTAAATGGTCTGACAGTTGTAGTACGAACTAAACTTAAATTCCGGTAAAAAATATCTAGGTCTATATGTTTAAGGAATTTTAGCTCGTTAGATTTGCACATCGTCGCAACTGCTTTGGGATCTTAGAGGTAATTAGAATATAACATGTAACAGATGTTAGTTGCACTATTTAGAACTCACGAACGGCTGAACCGATTTGGCTGAAAATTGGTAGGACCAGGAGACAGACATAGGTTACAATTTAACGTAAAAATAAAGGTTTAAAAGGGTGGGCAAGGGTGGTTGGTATTCTGTTGAATGTTATTAAAATAAAAAATAAAAGAACGATTAAAAAATCGTTTCTAGTTCATTAAATAGTCGCCAGGTAGCTCTGTTAACCACTTGCCCATATTACAATGGAATGAGTGCCATCTATAAACCCAGATATGATTTAATTATGTGTAGTACGTCGAGAAGAGTTCATTAATTCCTTTAAAAATAACTGAATCTTTTTTTACCGAAAAGTTAATGTTCAATACCTTAAAAGCAACATATTTCAAAATGTGTGTGGGGGGGGGGGGGGGGCACCAAACCAAACATGACACCATACCAAA
>DWPA01001378.1:0-18869 GCA_018251375.1 Calpodes ethlius | reverse complement strand
GTAGTTGAGTTGGCTAATGTTACAGTACTTAAATAAAATCGACTTATTTTTTAATTATACCGACTTGGCCTTTCCTTAGGTATATTAAACATGCAATTATAATAATGAAACCCTGACGTCTTGTATATCAAAATAAATTAGACGCAATAAAATCAAAAAACCCTTCAAACACAAATTTCTAATATGAAAGCAAAATTTATAATATCATTCAAATTAAATTAGCGTAAAGTATTGAGCACGAATACGTTTAATTAAAAACAAATATTTTTATGGGCATAGCTCGAAAGAAAGCAGCAACGTATAACGTTACAATTAATATAACTCTCGGCTACTTAGACGCCGTTAATGACTCATTTACATTGATTTACACGGAGCTCAAGGAATTAGTAATGCAAACTAAATGATTCAATGTTACGTCGTTCTTCTACGGCGCCACAATATCTCTATTGGAAATGGAGCCGCATCTCTTCGGATGACAGTGCACCGTCATATTTTAATTTATACCGAATTTAGATGCAAATTAGTCTGGGTTACTTTTTAAGTTAACTGCGTGGCTAAGAAAATGTTGCAAACCGCGATTATTCATGTAACGTTAATACAGTAGGTGAGTAGTTTATCACTTTGAGTTACGTCAATTCATCATACAGTATGTAAATTATGTGCAAGATTTACATAAAACTTTGTTACGTAAGAATGTCTGTCGTGTAATGAAGAGGTTATGACAAACGTGTGTAATTAATAATAACATTACAGTATATAATGCATAATCGTTGTCCTCGTGCTAGATGGTATCTACCACTACCGACCACGACGTAAACATGAGTATCTCCGCTCACAATAAACTTAAACAAAGTTAGATCAGTGGCAGATGTTGAATAACTAATATTTATAAGTAAATTATGGTTATGGTCAATACCATATATTATATACGGTAGCTTACCGTTACGTCGTACTAAAATTTCTATAACTAGCGATTTAAATCTCGAATGACTAATTAACAAATCGATCGGGGACAACGCCGATTATTATTTAGCTTTCTATAAAGATATGTTGTTAAATTATTATACTACAAATTTGAACAGCAGATTAGACGTTATACTACGATCATCACTATAAATAGTGGAAAAGAAAAAAAAAACTTTCGATGATAAAAATGTTGTACTGATTTGAAACCGTTGAAGCTATGTTTCTTGTTGTATGTCAATAGCAATTGGTATCATTTTTTTTAAAGTAAATATATAGAAATAAATAATTTTGTTATCTTCCATTGAGAATAACAGTTATCTTAAAGACTCGCATAATAATTGCTCGCATACACCAAAAACATAATATTTAATAACAATTTTATTTCAGGATAATGGTACTGAATAAAAATCTAATGCAGCCGACGTGACATTTTAATTAAATGAGTGAATGAATATAAACAAAACTATTTCGGAAATCTGATGTGTTGAATTGCCTACTTAGTTCGATACATAGTAGGCAATTGAACACATCAGATAATACAAAGTTGAGCTTATATGTAGATAACAAAGTAACGAACTTTAAGGTTTAACCATAGTTAATCGCATAATATAATATCAGATCCCTTGAAGTCGTATCAACAGTAACACTAACCTTGTGCTACTCCCAGTTTCCCATAAAGTGACTGAACAAAGAACAGGAGAGCCATCTTTTACACTCTGTATCGCCATCGTTTCAACAGTACTCGTTAGCTCACTGTCCCCGGTGAAGTCTGGTCTGACTGCCGGCCGACAGACAGTAACCTACCAATATTATACGCCGTAAACTGTTCAATCTATTGCTCGAGCCGCCTCGATACAATTATATACGTTGTTAATAATATGTCTTGAATACCGAATAAGTATTATAGAACGATATGAGGACCGTTAGCTTAAGTAAATTTTACTCGATCGGTACAATAGTTATATAGTAATATTATTAAATAAATGCATGAATTTAAGCTTAGAATATTTTGTTTTTTTTTATAACGCACTCTGACGAACATTCGTCAAACATTACAAATTGCAATAATAAATGATGATATGAAAATGTTTACTTAATATTGGTATCTTAAAATATACTAAAAATATATTTATTTAAGTTTTATGTATTACGATCTACTTGAGATGTAAGAGTCTCCATGTTGCGTTCAAGTCAACCTGATCTGGTTCCGGCGCACCATGCTGGCGCCAGACTTGATCTGCTGGAGATCGCCCTATTCTATCTGCCTATCGTCCACCTTCTAAAATCGACTTACGAAATATTTCACTTACACCGTCACATTGTTCACAGCCAAAAATAACACGGATACCACTGTTACTCATGTTCATGGGTGATTAGTGATCACGTACCATGAGGTGACTTGTGTGCTTACATATAAACATCCGTTATAATCATGTCACTACTAGAAATACTTAAGTCGAAAACTGAAATCAGTTATGGAACGTCGCTATTTATCCAGATAGGTAGACACATATTGAGAAGATTGTAAACTTTTAATAACCTTTACTTTTTATTTATATTCCAATAAACACGTAACTATACTTAAAGCAAGCATTTATTCTGCGACTAAAAATTATATATAGGTATTTTAATTATTGATAAAATAATAATAACAAAAGTCACAAAATTTATATTGACATGAACAAGGTTAAAAACTCCGAAGTACCTAAACACACATCCACCGTTTTGTTATTTAATTACTTCTATAATTTGTTTCTGAATCATATCAATTGAAGAACAATGTCCGTTACCGGTATCGCATGGAAATCGGTAACGTGCCGTGCGGGGCCACACAGGCGGCGATTGACGGTTTTACGACGGAAGCTCCGACAACTGTTTACGTGTTTTTATTGACAACTAAACGCACTTTATGACTTCGCTGCGCCACGCCGTCCTAAATCTATTTTATTAATGATTTAATACGGCAGATCTAATCGACGTTTTAATAGGCCCACAAAATCATAATTAAAGTCATATACGATATTAACTGCCACATCTAGCTACCGATTAATTGAAAAAACGTGATATTCTAAATAACACACTTTTAGTATAATTTACGCGTTCTTAGCTATACAAATGACAGACAAATAGTAAAATAAAACAGTAGCTAGTAAGTAATATTCAGGTGTATAATGTTGTACCATTTGAATCAATTAAAAATGTAAAATACGAACTGAGAAATACTTACATGAGTATTCACTTATGTAAGCAGTGTGCAAAATCATAATACTAATAGTGGTATTAACTTACTATTTACAATTAGGATTTATGATATTTTTATAGGTCTTTTATTGCCTCTATTCATTAGTCCGGCAGCTATTAAGGAAACCATAATGCACTAAAATCTATGATTGCATAAAATTACGTCTTATAATCAACAGTTGGAGCTCGTTAAGATTATTCTGAGAAGCGACGGCCGGTCGGTCGGTCGGTCGGCCTAATATTGTATAATAGATAGTGTGGTTCCGGCCTTAATGAAAGGCGGCCAAATCGCCTTGTAAAAGTTTACGACGGATAAAATCAGTTATAAAACTCTATGAAGCCGTAAATTCAGCGATCGGACCGACGCGACCGTTTAAAAGACGGGAGCCATTCCGAAGTCTATAAATCAGCATTCGGTCGGTTTCGAGCCTATTCGGGGCCGATCGTAAAGATTAACCGCGCCGTGTTTGTAAACACACTTTTACGCGGATACGACTACGACACATTTTTTTGTTTCAGCTTTTATGAAGCACTTTATGACTGCACACTATTGGATTTTATTGCGATGCCCGCAGTGTGATTGATACGTTCCTGCTGGCTGGCTGCTTCGAGCGCGGTTCGAGATATGTTTACGAGCTCCAAAAGGCACTTATGGGGACGGAATTTCAAATGAGTTGTGATTTACTGGCATTTCTGACCAACTGCAGAGACCGATGTCGTCTGTTACGTGTACGTTACAAGATATCCTTGTACATCTTCAGTCGAATCATGTCGAGAGATATTATTGCCACAGCAGTTTCATTTATTCAAGCAACTTAGGACAAGGTTGGACGACCGCTAGATGCAAAATTCCTTGCTTGTTTGCTTGGAAAGGGAAGTAAAGCTATCATATCATTGTCGTTAGATAGCATTCGTCAATCTACGATGAAACTTTTGGGACAGCATGAACTTTCACTGAATCTCCACAAAAGCAACTTAATAAAGTATGTTATAAGGTCCTCACAACTATTTACTAAAGTACACCACCAACGCTTTACAAGCACTTGCTAATAGCGATGTTTACGCTACATGTAAGCTAAAAATAAAGTAATCATCAATCGAAATACATTCGAATGATATCTACTGAAACCGTAATAAATAACTAACGTTTGTCGGCGTTCATATACAATTACCTACAATGTTACATTTAATTATTTATCGTTTACGTATTTTTTTAGTCAGTTACAAGGCAGCCCTTAAATGAGTTAGTAATTTAAACTGCTTAAATACTGCGGGAAACAAAAAAAGAGCCATTGTCCATTTGACACTACTGAGGCCCTAAATCTGCCTTATCTCCACAATCGCGTCGGTAGCCGGTTGTAAAATCATCACAACCGCCAACCACAAAGATGAACACTTACCTAACAATATAACTGGCTCACTCAAAGGGTTGAGAATAAAACTCGAAGACGGGAGCCAAGTTGTCATAAAACGACAAAGCTTTATGGTGCCCTGGTTTGTGGGCTAACAATTGTTTTCTCACGTGCATAAAAACAGGCAATAAAACCTCTGTCGGTCAAATGATTGCGAGCGAATGAGCGGCGTGATTTAAGTGGGAATTTGCGGTATGTAACGATCTCCGTGAAACAATAATCCTTTGCTGAACTCGGCTGCGACATTTATTGCCCTACAATTAGCACCGAACATATTTTTTTGAAGATCACATGATCGTATTAACAATTTTAATTATTTGTTTAACGTAATGATAATAATAGTTGATATTATATTGAGAATTAAAGTTTTCTAGCAGTTATCAATTACATTAGAAACGTTTTAAATTAACGTAATTAAATAGTACCCACAATTTCGCAATGAGAATTTTGACAAAATGATAATTAAAAGTCTAATCTATGAATTTATATCACGAGACTCTATCAATGAAGTTGTTGAATAAATTCTCTGAATATTGCTCTCAAGATAAATTCAAATGACTTTATACAAGGACAGCTGCATTAGGAATCCTCGTAGAGCGCACAATGACTGAAGGGAGAGCAATAAAAACTGTATGCAGTATAGTTTAGTGAAATTTATGGCCTCTGCGGGTTTGAATTAGAGTCGTCATGCTTTCTCTACCCTTTGTTCGGTCGCGACGCCAGGCTTCCAGGGGGTAAGAAACTTTTGACGAGAATTCGGCTCACTTACTTGTTACGACGAGCGTCGCGTTACTTATTGTGAAATAAAAATATTATACCACATTAAATTTACTCGTGCTCGCTATAGTTACAAATTATAGTAGATGGTGTATCTAAACATACATATCGTTCCAGGAATGAGACAGCAATTTGTAGAAAAAATAGAATTAATACAAGTGATGAACATCCTAGACTGACCACACTACACTCTATCACATGTCAAATAAAGAAATAAAAAAAAGCCATTAATTTAAAAGAATAACTATCTTCGTCGCAGCACTATTGTATAATTTAGCTGTCACGTTTGGCTACGCATTGAGTTGTTTGAATATAAAAAGACGCGTAAATCGGCACATAGTTAACTTAACAATCGTCGTAGCAATTCACACGTTAAAGCCGCCGAGTTCACATTTGACACTATTGAGCTCCGTTTACAACCATTCGATAACTCTTTACATGGTTTTTGACAATATTTATGCAAGTTTTTTACGGTGGTAATAACAAACGTTGGTTTGCAAGCGAGGACGCGCGTCTATGCGTCCTATTCCAAAGGCACAGCGCTCAAACTCGTATGTAAAACGGTTTAGAGAGCGCACCGGTTAGATTGCATACGAATTGAAAGCGGCACCGTGACGTGACAACTTTGAATATTCAACTAAAACGCGCAATAAATATAAAGTTACGACCATAGAAAAAAGCCGCTACAAAACTCAAATGTAATACGGCGTAATAACTCATAGGTCGTTTTTGTACGGAACTAAGCCACCGTGAAGCGATAAATAATATTTATTTTTGCTATTATACGCGTTTTTGTCAGTTGTAATGGGTGTAAGCGCAAGGCGGGCGGAGCCGCGCGCGGGGCTGAGCGACCTCCGTTAATTTGCATCCTGTGAAGATGGATGTCTTTATTGTGATATAATTGCGACCTTCGCTGATAAACAGCGTCTCGCGGAAAGTGTGCTCGTAGTGAATATCGCACTAAACCTTATAACACTTAATAATACATATAATAATGAGTACTGTTCAAATTTCACATTATGAAAGTTCAAAGACTGCGACGAGCTTTTTTTTAAGGTAATGCAAGGGATATTATTGAGTTTGCTAAAATTAAATTAATGTATGTAAGTAAATTCGTATTTATTCCAACATTATCGCTTGTGAATTCATCCCGCTAGTTAAATGGCCACACCGACAGCGACACGATACCGTCTCAATTTGTCCCAGTGTGTATCAGTCCTAAAACTATTGGCACTTTGAATCGTTTTTTTAGATATAACCTGAGAACATTCCTTTACAATAACTTAACGATTTTACGCATATTGTGATGTTTTATGGTTCTTTTAGAATTAATCAGTTCCATATAAAGTGATAAACTTATATTATTCAATAATACTCCTAAAGCCAGTTTCCATATATGGAACGAAAGACACATCAGATATGATCAAAACAGCTTTTTGGGACATCAAGATAATGACAGCGTTACATGTTTTGTTAAAGATTTAAATCATAATGGCTTCAAGTTTTGTGTGAGGTAAATCTAATTTAATGTGGCGTCGACCTGCTGCTGTTATTTTTTTTATTGGTGACCAATGAAACCAAGTAACCTCTTACTGCCCTATATATTGTTCTGCCTATAATATTGGGAGTCGACAGTTTAACATAAACAAAACCACTCTAAAAATGTTGTTATAATTCCAAATACTGATCGCATCCACGTTAGATTCCTAAATCGACCAACCACTTACTTATGCGTAGTCAAGTCAAAAGTATTATCAATATATAAGTAATACCAATTGATTGTATGAATGTTTGTGTATGTACTTACCGTTTTCGTTGGTGTTGAGCCAGCGGTAGGAGGGCCTGGGCTGCTGCTTGGAGCGCATCCTAGCGTCCTCTAGCGCCGCGCCCCACTCGCCTCACGCGCGTGCATCTGTCAACAATACCCTGATTAGTACATTATTATATCTCATACATATCTCTTTATCGTGCACATTTAAATGACTTTAAAAATAAGATAACACGATTCTTGCTGTAATGTAAATATCCATTCAATTATTTAAGTATAAGCATTTAGCCAGGAAGGTACAAACCCTTATCTCTTATTCTTCGAACTAATATGCATATATTGAACCACTAATTGATTCGATGAAGTAAAACGTCATGAGGAAATAATTCTGCATAGTCCAATGACTTCTTCATAATCGTATTGTACCTACTCCTCGATGGATGAATTCATCGATATTTAGCAGTGATTTATCGTAAAACTCTAATTTTGAAGAAAGCACCCGAGCTTAATCTTGGGACAGTTAAGTTATGGTTTATGATGATGAATGATATACGAGTGTCACGTACATTAGTAGTACATTGCTCTCGATGTACCTTCTCCCGCAGACGACAATCTCGGCTGTCACAATAAACTTTGAAACGTTAATTCTTTAACCCATTGTTTACTCGTCATTGTGTCGTATTGTGAGACGTCAAAATATTAATCACACGTCCGTAATGTAGGAACGGTGTCCGTCATAAATCGGTGCTATCACCCCATCGGCCGCGGTATCACGTTACGACATTATGGTTGATATCGAATTTATTACGAGTCGGACGGATCACGGACTGTTCACGTCGTGACGTCACCCGCGCGGATCACATAAATTGTGTGACATATCGTCCGACTTCTGAGATTTCGACCAACCCGCGAGACGATTCAATGAAAACGTTTCACTAATCGGAACCTTAGCGTCATAAACTTAAGACCGTAATTGACGTTTATATTTAAAGCGATAATTTTGTCGTCTCGCCTCATATTAACGACGATCCGTTCTTTAATTCATCGGAAATATTCTTAAATATGTCGCTGCGTTGGATTCCTGGTGCTTAACTCACCGGTTGTCAGAAGTCGTTTGAATTGTAATTAACTGCGCGGTCGGCTGTAGTAGCTATAGTACGTGTACTGTGAGACACGAACAGTTATTGGATATGATTCGCCAACTGCCATCCACGTTACTAAATCAAGTACAGTAATCAGAAGTGCTAACCCAACATCATTCCATCAGGGGCAAATGTATCCTTATTTTACTCGTACTTTGGACCATTTCTACAAGATGTCACAGAGTCCATCTTTGAAACAAAGGTTCTTGTTCTAAGTCTTCAAGTGTGAACTAGTTAATATTGACCATCCATGAAACCAAAGACGAGTACAAAATGTAAGGTTGCTTTTCTGCAAGCAGTGCAAATGGCAGACATATGCCCTGCACATACATACAGATGCCTTCTACAAAAGTCTTACGCTAAACGTCCACCGCCAGCTAAAATAATTAGGAGCTAAGCTCAGTGAAATAAGCTAAGCTAAACTAAGAAATAGTTGCTCGTCCACTGAAAAATAAGATGATGATCTCACACAGCGAACAACACTAGCGAAGGGGTCAGAGTGGTAACGAAAGGGGGTGAGAGGGAAATAAGGGGACCTAGAGGGAAATAGGGGGGATCGGCCTACACAACTAAGTTAGTTAGACCTACTTGGAATAATACTAAAACACAAGCTAAGCTAAACTAAACTAACTTATTTTAGCTGGCGGTGGACGTTTGGCCTCAGTGCTTGACACTAGGCCACATTACTGAAATACTGTTGTGAGCAGCTCAAGTTATGACTATTTTATTTAGCGGCAACTTGAAAGCAATGATAAAAATAAAAGTATTTTAAGCGCAGTACCGTAGGTGTAGGAGATAATTCAGTAATTATTTAAATAAGAAATACATATAATAATTTTCAGATGTTTATTAGTTCAGTCGTAACCTTAATACGAGTCTCCGGCGACATTGAGCGCTTACTTTTCATTCGTTTTTAATTATTTAGCGTCACTGATGGAAGTTATTGCACTGGTTATTACACATACATTGTACAGTTAATGACACATGTTTTAATTTGAATTTGAAGTTTTATCCCTTCGCTAATCCCCGATTTGGTAAACGTATAACTCGAGGTATTTACGAGCACTCACTTCGATTCCGGTATATTATTTAATAACTTAAAAAACGACTGGATACTGTACATGTTATTTGTTACTGAAAATTTTCAAAATATTCCATGTGTTTTCTGTTGAAATATTAACAAAAAACTTTAACATTTTATACTACTACTAGGCTACTTGATTAGTTCATAACAATTTTTTTACTAATTACTATTACATATTGACTTTTTCAGACGCAGTGATGATAAAATGTTTGGTATATTGATCTCTGTAAGGTGTTTATCTTTGTTCAAGCTAATCTCTGAAATGGCTGTACCAATTTTAATTGGACTTTCACTGACTTATAGTTGATGTAATAAGAAGTACCTTAGGCCAAAAAATACGAAATATCATACATAACTTTTTTTTTAATTCAACGCGACAAAGTGGCAGGCACAGCTAGTTTTATATATTAACTATAGGTGATTTTTACAATGTAAGTATATCCTGCCCTCGACACCGTCGTTAAAGCATGTAATTGATTTTATAGGTGTAACAGAGTTCAATTAACAATTAAAAGAGTAGAACACACGGATTAAAAATGGGAATCTAACCGCTCGGCGGGGCTGAGTCAAATGTGAAAACATCTCGGTACAGTTTTATGTAATATTTTAACAGCAAGTTACAGTAGCATATATGTTACGCCCAATTTTAAATAAGTATCGAATGTATCAAAAAGTAAATATTTTTTGAGACGTTTTTATAAAAATAGTTTATTAAAAACTGGAACATTAAAAGAATTTTAGTAAATATTAAGATTATTCAGTTTTAATTTTAATACCATTACCACTCTCAGGTTTATAAAGAACACCCTCTTTTTTGCTTCTCTTCCCGATTTTAATGTATCACACAGCAATGGATGGTAGGTGGTATATAGTATACCTGTCCAATGAATATCGAATAAATATGAAATATTTGACCGGCTATCGACCGAACCCCTAATCCAGTAATGAAATAACGAGGCGTCTTAACGATTATTGGTCCGGTGGCTTCGTCTCACAGGAGCGGCCCGGTGCCGCGTAAATCAGTCACCTTAATTATTGAAACACACGGGACAATAACGCGTGCGTTGAAGTGCGTTAAATTAATAATGGTATTTATTAAATGCAGATATTTCGAATATAAATAATTTACGATTAAATGTTAATTATATAATCAATTCAAAATAATTCTAACTTTTTTTTATATCAATTTATTTACACGCACTTTATTACATTTTCAAAGACAAAGCAGAAATGATCAGTACGAAGGTACATAGAAAAGGCGGAATGTTGACTTTTTCCTTTCTATTTTAATTGACGACAAATTGGTGGTGTTTCTGGTGTCAAGGTCCGTTAATTATCAGACGACCTCTTCTCTTTTATCAGTGAAAACAACAATGACTTTTATAAATGCATTTTTTCAATATAAAATTATAATAAAAATGAAAGTGAGCTAATTTTCATCATCTTATTATTTCGCCTGTGCATATAAGATACAACGCGACCGACGGTCGCACCGCCCCGACCCCGCGTCTAACACCGCACGCGGGCCCGTGAGTCGCCATCTTTATAGAGTCAATAAAAAATCGTCGCCGATAGCCCGAGATCAAGGGCGTCACCATAAACCCCACACTATAGTGTTATTGGAGGCTCCATTTATAAACTTTTTTCCCTCCAACTCCATGCAACCTTCACACAATTTATGTACCAGTCCCACCGACATCGTATTTTTTTTGTTTCACCGATATTGATTAAACCCGTAATGTCGTGTGATTTAAGCTGGCATTGATTGGTTATATATACTTTTATAGCCCTTTTTTTGGTAAGTGGATCTCATACCAGTAATTTGTAAGCGACTTGTCGCATTATTTCTGAGCGGCTCGAGTATGTAGCCGGCTAAAGACTAATAGGACTCGGAGCCGGAGAATAAATTAAAACGAACTTTAAATAAACGTTGTCGCGTTCGATCCGGTCACTAAGTTTTTCTTCGAGGAGGTCGATCGATAAAACTGTCCCTATTAGGGTGGCCTAGAAGACTGGTCGACGAGAGTGTCTCAAGCGACGTCATAAGTTGACCAGTCACCTTGATAGTAGAGCATCCCGTGAAGACTGTATTGTAAATATCATTAGTAATAAAAACATTAATCCATCATTCTGCTAAATGCTACCTGGTTACGTATTCTCTAAATATATTCTCTATTATTCTACTGTTACGATAAAATATATAAAGTATTTTCAACAGTGTATGCTCTGTGCCTGCCCATGTTAAAAAAAAATAGATTTCTCTTTGATTGATTTACGTCTAAATATTTCTTTCGAATTTCCTGCAAAATATCCCCCCCCCCCCCATCTCAACGTACATGACTCAGGCCCTCTCAGGTGTACATACGGGCACAATGTGAAATGATTCGTTTAGTTAGGCCTACAATTGCCTAAATAATCGCCGAATAAGACTCCAAAAACACAGCCACTCTAAGACAACTGGACAAAGACAATATTCCCCAGTTATTAGAGTAATCGCGATGGAAGCTCATCACACCCAGGTGCCTTCAGCCGAGGCCATATCGACTGTCAAAAACTTATAAAATATCGAGTCTCGGCGAGCGGCCGCGGGCGTCGCCTCAAACATATCTCCAAGATTTATTCGCCGTCTACAATGGGGTACGTTTTAATTCTTTTCATATGCGATAGATTTATGCACGGACGGATGCAGCAGATAACGCCTGACACTCTTCGAAGAACAGATGCGCCTTGATATAGTTTTTATGTGCCGGCTCTGACCTGCGATACGGCGCGGCGCGCGACGGGCCCGGTTATCGCCACTCCACCTTATTTCGTTTGAATGAAACTATTTACATTCTTGGCACTGTGTTGTTGAATAGCTGTATTATTATGTATTAGGTATATACGAACGTGTAGATCTAGCATTCATATTAATAGTCATTTTGTACTTCAATCAAAAGTAAAATATTCGCAACAACCGCGTGTACCTATTACCGGTATAGCTACTCGTGTGTCACGTGTAATCCGTCCGCGGGTCTGTGTGAATGCTCTTAAAAATATTTAGTACCGTGTCAATTTTTGTTAACACAACACCGCTTGGTGTCTGTTGAATTTATTTAACAAAGCATTGATACAGAGAGCGCACCGAGCGAGAGCAAATATTGGTCCCTCCGCCACTCGTCCATAGGGCGTCGAACTTCCATTCCCGGTATAGAAAGCGAGCCACACACATTTCTCGAAACAATCACTTACCATAGACAATACGAGCTCCGGGGTGTCATAATTCATAACATTAAAACTATTGTTTGTTCGTTTTTCAAGTTTTTGGAAGTTGTCTTTTGTTTTTATTGTTCCTAATGCCTTTGTTCCAGGTTACGTCACTTGTGTCAATTGTGCAAGTACCGGTAATAGCGGGGGTTGTTACTCTGCAGAAACTTTTTGTTACTGTTGTACGATTTAACTGTAACGTGCCTTTCTAATTGTCTCAGTGAACTCCTGCAATCTAGTACGTTAAGACTACAGTGCATGATGCTGGCCGAGGACGCCCTGGTACCAGATAACAACTCTGAAGTTGTAGACATAGGTAATCCGCACTAAAGGTACGGCTACTCTAAGCGCTCTAAGCTGTGCGGTACTTATTTCAGTCCCACGGATCATACGCTCGTCCACCGAGATAGTTTTTTACATCAAATTTAAATTGGATATGTGTGATGTGAGCCCAGTAGTAGGACAGTTATAAATAGTTAACAATGCTGATGTACTGGTGAAAGAAAATACTACGAAGTTAGTTTAGATTTGGTACTCAGGGCAACACTCAATGTTCTCTCTATAACCTGTGCTTTCAGGCATGGATTTTGACGAGCAATCTTTGAGACAAAAAGTCTTAGTAAAGAATACCAAGCCCAATGCTGAGCTGCTTAATACACTGACTATGTGACGTCAGAACGCGTCACTCACTACAGCAGTCGAGCACACCGCGACAGTCGCAAAGACTGCGCTATAATTACCTGAGTCGCTGGCTCTGGGCTCTCGGCTCTCGGCTCTCGAGCTCTCGGGCTCGCGGATCGCACAAACTGACTGACATATTTATAGGCGGCATAAATCCCTCTTGTCATACATTTAATTATGTACCCAGCGTGTTGGTGTGATTAATGGGGGATATGCGATGTCCCCACATCCAGTTGAAGGCCAGTCGGG
Organism: Calpodes ethlius; assembly: GCA_018251375.1. NCBI lineage: Eukaryota > Metazoa > Arthropoda > Insecta > Lepidoptera > Hesperiidae > Calpodes > Calpodes ethlius. The sequence goes on along the minus strand of DWPA01001378.1, from coordinate 5,303 downwards.
GTTTTAACGTCTTAGAGAAATGTTTGAGCATATTATCGGCCGATCCTTTTTGGGACTTAAGGAGCTCTGAAGCTAATTAAACCAGGAGGACAGCTTTTAAACTATAGATACGACATCACAATCCTTATTTTAAATCGCTAATCATAATTTCATACTCAAAGACCGTGATACATGGTGAAGATATAATCTAGCCTGGCTAGCTACAGCTCTCCAAAAAATAATCAAATACGATTACGGATGGACATGAAACTCGCTATAACAGTCCATACGCTGTGACTCTCTTACAGCAACACTGTAATTCAAAGAGAACTTGTGTTAGATATTAGACAACCAAATCATTGCATGGTTTCAGTGCGGTTCATGATAAGATTAGAATCGTGTTCCAGCGCCAATTAAACTATAATGTGTTTAAAAACTCCATAAACAACTCAAACTCATTACAAGTTTTATACTGCTTAACATACCCATATAGGGACAGGTAGATTATATTTACGATTGCCAAAAAATCTAACATAACGCTTCTGATCACTTCACATACAAAAAATATACTCGCAGTAATCAATAACTAAATCTGATACGTCGAAAAACAAACAAAACGTTGTTTCCCGTTGACACCATTAATCCCGGCTAAATTCCAATCCTGCGACTTAACATAAAACCTCAGCGTCGACCGATGCGTCCTTGTCTTCGTAATGGCCGCCTGTGACGTCATCGTAATTATATACATTTAAAATGTGACGGCGACGGCTTTGACAGACGACATTTAATTACCGACCACCCCTCATTACCTGCCTATTGGCGGATATTGATAGCGCGGCTGTTATACGACGCGACACGATGACGACACGATCGCTTGATAATTTATCATTTTTTATTTAATTTTGAATCTCGTGGTCGTGACTATAAAATGTGTGTGGTAAATTTAAGTAATGGACATCGCGAAAAGAAATATAAAGCCTCACTTTAATTTGTTCAACCGTTTTAAAGGTCAAAAGTTTTTTATTCCAATAAAGAAATGTATAAAATGCTAATAATTACACATATAATAAATCTACGTAACTTGAAAACTACGAGTATAAACATATTAATGCAATTTAAAAGTACTAAAATTAATAGCTTAAATTATAATACGAACAACGAGCGACTGTAATAAAATTGTACAGCACAAGTTACAATTATGTTACACCTAATTTACAATACATTTAATTAAAAAGTGCAAGTAGTGCCACCGAGTGTCAAGACTTTAATATTATGCAATTCATTAAAGATAACGTTAATATATTTCATTATATTTACAATTGCTTTCGCGTTCGTTACAATGATGAATATAAACTTTTACAAATGGTTGCGTTTTTGTACATCGTAATTACACTAATGCCTGTCACATTATGAACTGACAAGCGCTGATCCAATCTCGCAAAACTGTAATATGTTAGTTTTTTGTTTTAAATAACTAAAGTTTTATTTTCTTTATAGAATGGAAATGTTGACGTATGTACTTGTACACGCAAGCAAGCTCGGAGAGATATACAATGGTATTTAAAGTCTGCTAAAATGTATTGTTACTAAAATGTATTGTTTGAACTAGAATACTTTGTATCAAAGTTCTAACTAAAAAACAAAGTTGCAACTAAATACTTTAATTCTCGTTCTTAACCTACTCAAAGCCAAAGCGTACTGGATCATAATATAATTATAAAGGGATCGCGAAAGATTAATACGAAAGTACTTTTGTAAAGTTTAAGAACCTAATTATTTAATAAGCAAATTTTGCATATTTTTTAAGGCTGACAAATTCATTTATATTTTTCTCAAATACTCGTTTCCCTTGGTCGGTTAAGACCATCAACACCTTGTTAGTTATACCATGGACCATTGCTCCAACGACCAGAGTTAATAATTTTCAATTTCCAATAATTAACACACTCAAATTGTTACCACGTCCCAAAGAAAAATCGTACGTTATAAATAAATCACACACTTCGTTCAAAATATGCATTTAATTCGTCGGACTGAATTTTTAATAATAAAGCCTTAATTAAGATATCTCCTGTCGTCAGTGATTAATACGAACGGAGGTTATTATCTGTAATTAAAAATATGTCAAAGCAGTTCCGAGCTTGGGAAAGACTGGAGTTCGAACGTTCGGAAATATGGCGTGATGAGCGCTGACTGAGCTGTATGGGTTTAAATGAAACATTAAATTAAGTAGATATTGCAACAGAGCGAGCAGGGGTGGTTTAGTGGTTTCAATATTATATTGTTTTCGCATATTTCTGTTAAAGTTTATTGCGATGAGGAAATCGGTTTTTCTGTTACTTTTTCAGACTGGTTTGAGTAGTCACGCATACGCCATTCCCCCAGCGAAGTGGGCTACGGTGTATTAGTTTATAAGAACCTATCACCTAATGTCTAGAATATTCATTAACTACCAATAAACTTTTGCTAACACGGGAGATTACGACTATTTACATCAGATGTGGTGAATCATAAATAAAGCAATTAAAATAAATACACAAATCCAACACCATATTGGCGAGGCCTAGAATCAGTATCCTGCCCCACACTATTTTCCCAAGCGAGCAGACCTGGGTGTCGTAAAACGCGACAAATACCGGCCCCCTTGCTTGGTAATAGACCGTGAAGTTATTTTAAGTCATGTATATTTTTATATAACGGTATAATATTATTATTTTTAAGTGATGCCTGTCTGGTCAGCTACTACCCTCTTACTTAATCAACCGCCAAACGATCCGTCGTATTCCGACTGGGAACTTGAGAGCCTCTGGAGTTGCTAATGTCAATAGTTTACATCGACCTCCTAAAATCAGGCTATTTACTTTAAAAAAACATCATTAATATTCATATTCTCTTAGCAAAGGACGCACTAAGGTACCCTCGTTAGCAGGCTGAGCAAGCGGTTTGTAGTCGTGGTTATCGTGGCAACTGACCCCGGAAAGTCGTGCACACGTCGTTGGCGCTAAATGCCCTCGGAGCGCCACCACCACGCCTCCGCGTGGTGTAAACGGCCACTAACTCTGAATGAATAGCGGCGTCACCTGTCAGCCGCCAGCGGCTAGTGTTATCGCGAGTGCTCGTAATAGCTCTCGTATTAAAAATGATGCGACACGATGGAAATTCAGAATTCATTTTCAGATTAGCTTCCAATTTAGCGATTGGCGACCTCGGTCGATGGCAGTCGTAACGATAAGAAGCATATGTATGAGAGCTTCAGCGAAATACTTGAGTAGCCGTAACACATACGTTGATCTGTTGCAGTTTTATTGTGTCTCTAATTGTACTGAATTCATACGCACATACCTAGTGCGTTATTAACTTTGATGCTTAGCATGCTCGTATTAAGATTTACTTATGTGTTTTCTGAATTTACTTTAGAAGTTCAACCTTCCTAACCAGTTACCTAACGTTCACTTCGCTTCGGTATTATTTCTACGCTTGTGTTTCCTCGTGTACTAAATTTTCCTTAAGCGTGACATGAAATCTGACGACTGCAATACACACACTTTAATATCCAGTTAGGACCACTATTTACAACACTGAGTACCTTCTGATACCCATTGCAATAATCCTTTGTACTGATTAACGTGGCCAGGGAAAATACCAAATAAAGCAAGGATTTCAACCAAAAGCCTCGTGAATACCAATTTCGTATCAAGAGAAATCTCAGTAACGGATTAGCGAAATAAGATCCGATGCCGGCCGGCATCAACAACTTTCGCGCTCAACTAGTCTGACCGGGACGTACCTACGCACCAATAAACCAATCGACGTGCCATCCTGCGCCCTAAAACCACCCTTAACACCCCAGCATAAGACTCAATACGAACGAACAGTTAAAATTGCATCTGCATATGAAAATATCGCATCCCGCAAGCAGCATTACAAAATGAGGCAGAATTATGATGGATGCTGATGCCTCGTTTCTCGCTTAATAAGACGAGATTCTACTTTAAGCTATACGATGAATAATGAGCTTTATTATCAGGGGATTGGGTATGAAATCGCGTGTCGATTGTCAAGGAATCAATCGCGAAGTCAGCCGACTCGCGCGCAAGTGTTGGAATGAACGCGACGGCCGGTGTTCGGTTACGGGTTTAATTCTGTTATGTCGAGATACGGACAATTCGCAGTTAGATCTCTAGTGTACAGTCTTATCTGTAATGAAATTGTGTTATTCATGGACCACCGTTATCGAAACACTCAAATTTCCATACGTAATGCGTTGGCTATTTCGATAAGTTGTCGATAGGAAGGCCCGTTTCAATGGGCCGAAATGTGCAAGCGAAAGTTGCAGGACGCAACATACTATGCGCCTGCGCAATCATCATAGTTAATGAGATATGACGGCGATACTACACGTAAAGTTATAAATATTTCGTACAAACAGTTTATAGAAGCTAACTTTGTATTGAAAGAAGCTTTGTTCACTTTCTAGTCCACCAAGTCAAGTCCGAGTACTCATATACGACGAGATTCGTTTACAGTATTGAACTCCTATTTAACAACCGGTTTTTTGCTTGCTTCTTGGCAGCATATATCTTGCCTTTGGTTATACAAAAACCTTGTGCAGTAGAGTCCACTTACTACCAGGTGACGCGTATCTCGTTGTCTGATGTTTACTACACGATCAACGTACGATTGTGTAGCAGAATTCACTGTACTGAAATATTTTCGCCCTTGCTCAGCTGTGAACGCTACGAGCGTTGTAGAAAATATCCAGACCGAAGGATAAAGCGCATGATATAAACATTAACAGAGCGTACACCATGTAATTTATCCAATAAACATGTGTAAAAGGTTAGTGGGCAAACAAAAATACCAATATGAGTGGCTACCAGTTGTCAGGAACAGTTAGAGACCTTTCCGAGCAACGAGCAGCTTGCAGCGAGCAGCGAAATGTCCCGTCTGTCCGCCGTTAATCTATGACAGGATCTCTGACGCGCCGTCACTCGCAATTATATACCTACGCGTTGACGCCGACGAATTGTGTTCACGTCGTGGAGTGTGGACGCACTAGCAGGTTCAACGAAACTCTCTGACTGAATGGTAGGCGCTGTGAAATTACCAGTATTATTACTAGTAAATGACTAGTACCAATTAACCACCTCATGATTTGGATACGATCAATAGTTGTCGATGTGTGTGTCAAACCCGAAATGCATGCTCAACCATGCGTAATAAAAATATCTGTAGTTATTACTTTATCGAATTACTTATTAACTTGAAAACATTGTCAACCTGTGATAGTTTAATTATAAATACGTTTTAATTTACCAACTATA
>DWPA01001377.1:0-18869 GCA_018251375.1 Calpodes ethlius | reverse complement strand
TTCAATAATAATTGCAGTAACAAAAACCTTAATATTTGAATACGTAACACTATAACTATATGCATAAATATACTTGCTTTACTTCAAATGAATTAATATATTTTAATTACAGCCTCGGCTTACTACATGAATATGAATTCTAAAGACTTCAAGACCGCCAGCACTCCACTTCATCACACAATATGGCTGTACGGTCTTTGAAATGTGTTTTTGCTTGTTTTCGTCTAATTATGAATAAGTGTTTTGCAACCATATTACAAAAACAAAATTGTAAAATCCCTGCACTGACATAATATAATTTTATTACACACAATATGATATATATTACTGCAGGTCTACCATGTTTTACACGCTTTGGTTGGTACTCTGTATTCTGATTCGTCTCAAGGCTCATCCCACTTGTTTTTAGTTTAAAGTAACCTTACTATATTTATATTATAATAAGAAGCGTTCGTCAAAACTAATATTATACCTAATGAATTATTAAATAATTTAAATTTCGAATCTTCAAATCCTATTTATTCTGGGATTATTTATCCAATACAATCAGTTATCTAATTAGTCTCTTATCGGTACATTATTATAAGAAAAGTATTCAAATATTTCATTGTAACAGATGGAAGATTTGATCGCTATATTTGTAATTTTATAGGTGAATGAGGAAAATGACGTCGGAATATGAAAGAAATCTCGTGGTGACACACAAGCTAAATCTGCAGCGTAATATATGAATTAAAAATATTTAGATTGTACATACCCTCATCCTGGTTGCTTCCAAGAAGCACTTCACTATTATGAAAATTTCCTTCCTTCATCATTGTGTCTGGATCTTTGGGAAGAAATACGCCATCGACGGTAGGTGCAGATGGAAAACCTAAAATTCCGGTGTACGAATTCCATTGTTGTACAGATATAGTTTTAGCGTCAACGCCTCGCATACAATCCATTACTAGACTTGGGTCAACCGCCAGGAGACTACTATTACAATTACAATCGTCAATTAACACCTTCCCAATATCTTGAGCTCTTTCTCCAGTCATCCAACTCCATGGTGCATTCAAAGTTCCAGACTGCAGAATACCTCTCTTAAACAGACCCTTCATTTCAGGAGAAAGCATGTGGAGACTAACGCTTCCACCACCTGCAGATTCGCCAAATAGCGTTATAAGTTCAGGGTCTCCACCAAATGCTCGAGCATTATCTTTAATCCAACGAATAGCCAATTGTTGGTCCCATAGACCCATGTTTCCTGGTGCTTCTTCGCTTCCGGAAGAGAAAAATTTATTTAAGTATAAAAATCCAAATGCGCCAACCCTGTACTGCATCGAAGCCACTATTACATCACTCGAAGACGCCATTATGTCCGCCTTATACAGGTCAAGAGTTGCAGTTCCACTCATGTACCCACCTCCGTATATCCAAACTAATATTGGCACTTTAGGTCTTTCGGCAAGAGGCTTATCTTGATGATGTCGAACACGAAGATGTTGCGGGACCCATACATTTAAATATAGACAGTCTTCTGAAATGTTAGTATTAGGATTCCACATTTCTTCTCCTTCAAAGCCAGGGAAATATTCATAACGCTCTTGATAACAGCTATTGGGCATAGAGGTGGCCTCGAGAACGCCATGCCAGGGATCAATTGGAACCGGCTTACGAAATCTCAAAGGTCCAAGAGGAGGTTTTGCGAATGGAATACCAGTAAAGATATGTACTTCTCGTCCCATAACTGTCTTAGCGTAACCTTTAACAAGTCCACTTTTAGTCTCGACTATAAGAGGATCATTGTGAAAGTTCTTCGGTACCGGACTCGTAGTCGGCGTCGTTTGTGTCGTGGATGTCGTAGTATCGTGATGGTTAGCCCAAGATCGGGTCCACGCACCAGATGCAAAGATGCACAACAGCAACTTGGTGAACACGATTTTATCGTGGGCACTCATTTTGACTATGTTAACACTACACTAGTTTTAACGAGATATATCGGAATATAATCGAAAATAATCGGCGAGCTTAATCAAATATTTGTCACACATTTCTTTTTTCACTCAAAATCTTGGGCTGTCCTTTAATTGAAATACCTGCAACAAATAATAAAGTAACATTAATAATATTAAAGGCAAAATAATAACATAAGTCCAACTCAAATAATTCTTGCTGTTTTCAAACTGTCGAGGGAAATGCCATGAATAGTGATGTTTTAATATTTTAACTCATATTTCTCAAAGAGAATGCGAATTGTGTTTCTATTCGCAATTTCCATTCGAATTTCAAATGGATCTGTATAGTGATATCAAAATTCTCCAAAACAAAATGTTTGATAAAAGTTTATTTGACTTTCTGGAAAATTTTAAAAATGTTTTGACTGAAGTTCTCTTTATCTTGAATCATATGCCTTAAATTATTTATTAGTCTAAGATTTGGTGCGTATCAATAATAACTATTTACAATAGTATGATTACTACTATTACTAGTACTAGTACTATTTTCAATAGACCAAAATTGGTACTTTGCTTTACTCAATTCGCCATTACAATGGCAAACTAGGCTCAACGATGTAAGGAAACTGTCAACAATACTGTACACCAATGATTGCGAGAAAAGGGATTTTATTCAGTTGGGAGACGGAAATGACCAAATTCGGCGAAACTTTGCTGTGGATTTCTTTATGGTTTTAATTTTATTTAACGTTACCATAACCGTAATTCAACTACAACCTTAACAGCATTACAAGCAATCAATAGAGCTCAGATAACACTCCCGTCTACCTCGTATATTTCTAATTCTTCTTTACTTAATCTAACCCCCGCTAACCTAACCTACAGCCATCATATCTCATAATGGAATTTAATCACGTCGTCGTACCATATGTTACCATTCTCCGGTAGTTGATCAAAACCATCGTAAAGGTAATAAATATCTAACGTTCACCAGGAAACTCTTTGAACACTTGGACGGACAGACGTGACGAAACTAAGGTTTCCGTTTTGACAATAATAATTATATAAGCTTCATCTTCTGAACTTTATTGCAATTTTAATCATCTCTTTTCATTGATTCATCGTTTTCGTTTAAGTTTAATGAAATTTAATCGAATATATAACCGCGACTGAGACTTTAAAATAATAATAAAAATTGTATTGTGTCCGGGTGCCCGAAAACCAATAAGAAAACGTAACCTAGTATTCACTTTAAACGATCTTCACATTTTGTTGACTTATTTATTCAAAGAAGATAAATATACAAAAGTTTAATGAAACAAAAAAAGATTATTTAGTAAATGGAACAATGTTTTTTGTTTTATGTTTAAAATTTTCATTCGTAGTGCACTTATAGGTGATAGATGATACAATAGATAGGTGGAACCATTAGCCGGCTTTAAACCCAAAGAGTTGCTGTCGTGGAAACGGTGAATCAATCACAATCCGACAGCTGGACGGAGAGTGGATTGAGAACTTTAATGGCCTTTTCCAACATTTTGTGATAAATTGATACAGTAAGTACTGGGTACTCACTTGGACTTTGATAGTACTTGGACATGGAACAGACTTGAAAACTAGCTATACGTCACAATTTTTATAAATATTACCTACCATAACGTTGCTCGTGAAGGAGTCATAAAACGATTTATGATTAATATCAATATTTTTATAATTGTAGACGTTTTATTTCATAGTAAATAGGAAAGAAATCTCCATTTCATGTTCAGTGAACCGGTTGAACATAGCAAGTTACAAATACTTGACATATTTCTTTCGAAAATTCGGATACGGACATCGAATTTCACGTTGACTGAACCAAAAAATAATATTAACATCTTAGGGAAGCTTGAAAGGATTTGTCATGTAGGCGGATGTAGGCGGATACAATGATAACTTTGATATCATGAATAATAAAAAATACGGAACTTTTCTGACACCGGAGTCGATAATTCATGGTTTAATGTTGAGAAACATACATTTTCATATAGTTTTGAAAATAGCTGTAATAAAAGTAGTGCCTATTTCATTCTGAAAGTATAGCATAAACAGTTTAGAAAATTGATTTAGTTTATTTAGCTTGACACCAGATAGCGTTGTTGCTTATTTCACTCGCCTTACTGCAATAAATAAATCATATTTACATTACAATTAGCGCCATCTATGAACTCACATTTAATCTGTCTGAAATGTACATGGCGCATTAGCTACCAGCAAAGGGGTTTACCACACTAATACTAATATTTTAATGCACATATAAGTTTACAAAATAGGTGTCAAAATTAACAATAAGAAAATAGAATTCTGAAAGTATCTAGCACTACCTAGTAGTACCTACTAACCAATTACTGTCAGTTAACGTAACTAACTTAGGTAATGTCTTTAGCTGACTTTACTCGTGTAGTCCGTAGTGTTTCAAGTTAACTTGGACATTTGTAGAGCAAGGTAAGGTTAGGCAAGGGGAATTACAATGTGCTTATTTTACTCATAGATTTAAAACGCCTTAACAGTTAGTTTCTTAAAATGTTTTATATAATATGCACATGTATGGTAATATCGCGTATTTATGATGAGTTTTTTTGACAATAGAAGTCTTACCTAGTTAGGTAAGGCTACCTGAAACTACTACTACCTTAAATTAATTTAAAAGGAATTTACTAGTAAGTTTACTAGTAAATAAGTCCTATTTTTCTATACCGCAATATTTTCATCTTACCAAGGTAGCCTTAAAAGCATTCCTTAAAATAGTTACACAATACATACTATTATGCGGCTCTTAACGTTATTATTCTAAGCTTTTACGTGTGTAAATGATTTTAAACATAAACTTTAACATGTAAGAATTATTATTATTACACAACCTGCATAATTTGTAATTGAAGCTTCTATTAATCTTACGACGTATGTATTATACCCCAGTTTGGGCTTATTTGATTAACCTAATGGTTATCTAATAGGTATAATTGCTTTGAAACTTAAGCTTCCCATTAGTACCCTGATGATTTTGATTAAGTCAATAAAGAAGCAACCAATTTTTACTTTCTTGTTTTGCATACATATTTTGAATATACGAATAACCATAGTATTAATTATTTTTAAAACATAATATTATTAAACAATGTTTTCTCTAAAAACATATCATTTGAATTCAAAAGTTTATTCTAAGAATCAGTAACGTCAACAAAATTGTTACGAATCGTTTCAGTATAAAATGACGAGAGAAAACAGTCAAAGCTAATTTATGAACGACCCCTTATCCACAAACCATTTCAAGTATCATAATCTATCGAACCCAACATTCAACAGATATTCAATATGCTCGCTCACAAAGGTCGTGCCTTGTGAATCCCGGGCAGAGGTAATCGTTATTTCATCGGACATTCGAATTGTTCGCAAGGGACGCATGGCATTGTTTCGGTTTGCGGGTTGCGTACGTGGAAATAAATAAACAACGTCGAAAAACCGTAAGGTTGATATTCGAAATTGGTTTACACGATATATTTAAAAGGTATTTTGTATCTGGTAGTAGAATAAAACAAAGTGAAACTTGTTCCCTCTTCTTTTGTTGGATAAAACCTTAATTTTTTGTAGAAAAATGTATTTAAATTACCTATTGTAGAAAATTTTAATGATGAACCGAAACTGTTTCATTTTTCAGATTCTAACTCACTGGCGAATAATAAAAAGTCGCAATCAGAGGGAACTTTACGCCACCGGAGCAGAAATAAAAGAAAAATTATTACCATTACAGAAACGTGATCTGAAATCTGTACTACGGCGCGGTAAAAGTAATAAAGAAAGGTCTACATTAATCACGATGATTTGGTCCTTGATTATATAGAAAAGTTTTGAAAACGAAGTAAGTATTAGTTTTCATGTTGTTATGGTATCAACATCTAATGAGTTCGGTTAAAAGATACAAAACAATCAATACTTCTAAAACTTTAATAACAATGGAATAGGAAAGCAAATCCTCGGCATCGTTCTTAATCAGGAACGCTTCGGTGATGTCTTTAGTATTACTAAATCTTTGTATGGCTATAGTGACGAATTACCATCAAGCAGTTCCTATGCTCATTTGTCGACTAATTATATACAAAACTTGACTATCAATTAATCTTACAACATTAGAAACATCACCAATATCAATTCCCACTACGGTTCTCTCCTACACAGAACAGAGCTGTAGTATGCTAGCACGCATATTACTCGCGATTGCCTAGCTGGCGTAATTTATGATAGATTTATGGCACTGGCCGATCTCCCTCTCTCCCTTACACACACCCAAACACACATACTGGGTTGATGATCTGAGGAAGATTAATGAAGATGAAGTGGAATAAATAACATTCAAGACCAACAATAAGAGACACCTGAAGGGCGAATTATCCAACATGGATACAGTAAATGGTGATACATTGTTGAAATTAGCTCATTTCGTGATTAAATAGGTATACTTAATAAAAAAAAGAGGCTTTGCTGCAGATTTCTTTACTAACTTGAACAATTTTCAAATCGCAAATACAAACAGAACCATAAAAGTCCATTTACAAGTATTATAATAGTAAGGCACATAAAAACATCGTTTGGCAAGATCCGCAGCCTAGTCTCAGGGGAACAGTCTTCGGTGTAAATTAACTTATGGTTATTCTGTATGCAGACTATCGCACGGTCTAACGAGGTCTCGGCCCAGTACAACCCGACGACTGTCCGGGTAACGAAATACACTGTCATGATAAACTTATGCCATAAATTTATTTATTTATGGCATACATTATACGTACAACATATACCAACGATGATTTATACTATAAACTATTTCGCTAGCTGTTGCTAGGTTTTTGACTTCTAAAACACCCATTTGAATGCAATGAATGTTGGGAATATCAAACTATAGAGCAGCTTATGATTGCCGTAGTAGATTTGTATCTTTTTAAGTCCCTACGAAAGCTATATTTCTATTTTATTTTAATATTTTGTGCGACGCAATCTAATGTAGTGATCTCACGGCTCAATATTCACCGACATAATTTATCAAATTATTACATCAGAACACTTTGTAGTAGGTATGTAGGATTAATAACTCCTTATTTTTTTACTGATAATCATACAGAAAAAGTAAATAAAATGTTAGTAGTAGCGGTAGAAGTAGGCACTAAACAAATACCTGTCATTAGGACACAGACAATGTACACTGTCGCTATTGAAAAAACGTAGATAAAACAAATACCTTCAGTTCAAACAAACTAAATAACCACGCACACATGAAAATGAATCGAAAATTATTTATGATTTTTCAAAGATAACTGGCAACCAGATATGTCCATTACAATTGAAAATTGATCTAGTTTTAATGTGATACGTTCCTACTTATCCATTATGAAGATTATTTGTATGATAATGTTATTAACAAAATTATTTTTAAAAATGATTCACATATTAGTCATCATGTATGTAACTTAATGTAGTATAAAAACCACAAATCTAAAATTCTACTACCTATTTTAATTTTTTATTATTTAACATTTCACACCCCGTGACTCATGTGCTGGCTCGATTATAAAACATAACTCGAGTATTACAGCGTGACATAGGTAGCGCGAGTGACATTAGGCGCAAAGAGAAAACGGCAGATAAAAATCCTCGAAAGGGCGCCTTGTAGGTGGGAAAAGAGACAGGGGGGTGCGACGGGCGCGAAGAGGTCGGCGCGCGCCGCTCGATAAATCGATGTGGGTAATACAATGCTATGCGGTGGAACGGCCTTGGGCGCCTGCAACCTGCAAGACACACCTCCAGCCTACTCTCAAGTTCATTGCCAACTCGCCGCCTTAAGTATTCTAACTTACAAATTTTTATTACCACAAACCCCAGAACTCTCGCGATAAATAATTAACAAACTTGGTTGTGACGATGTCGTATCTTTGTACGTCGTCTTGTTACGACACCCGTACGACGTCATGATAATAACTCAACAGTAATTGGCTCCTGACAGTAGTGTACTTAATTTATATACCTTGCCCAGCTGAGTGTGAGATGTGTTTCTGTTGTGACAGCACACGTTATTTGTATCCGCAAAGCGTTAACAACTTTAAGAATCAGCAAATATGGTTCGTATTGTGTTAGGAGTTGTAAATGTAGGTAATTTAATTAAACAAAATAGAGAGCAAATTAAAGATGTATCTAAATGATATATCGTCGAACCATTGAAAATTTCATAGCTGTTTAAATCTTTTTAGGGTTTATTTGTGGTGGAATCTACTCAGTGCTATCGAATACTGTGAAATAAACCTTCAAGCGCCCTTGAGTTTTTGTAACTTGTTGTCGCCAGAGAAAGAAGGCGATGCTATTAATTTCTTACAAGGAATAATAAATCTTACTAATTTCAACTACAGTCGAAAAAATGTTTAAGTAGTGATGTCAACGAATTGGTTATTTTCATGCATTGCAACAATTAACTTGAGATAGATTGTTTAACTATTCGCTACCAAAAGACTGATAAATAAAGTTTAAAATACAATACAGCATAAATCACCACACGTGTCTAATTACAAAACGTTAAATTAAGTTGTGTTTATTGAACTATCAACACTCGAAATATTACAAAACTTCCACACTTAGTCAAACCGCGGCTAATCTACAGAGAATCATTAGGGCTATCAAATAATCTATCATAAATTTAGGTGTAGGTAATTTTCTACGTTATAGCTGATATCAAAGTTATACGATCAGAAATGTTGCTATCACTAATTTCACTGATGTTTTACAAAAATGTGTTGGTAATCGTTTATTACGGATAAACCATACTATTAAAATCAATTTCAAAAACATCGAAAATGGCAATGAAAAATTACTAAAGTATTATCTGAACCTGTTATTTTTTACTTAAAATAAAAAGTTATTATTTATGTTTTAATTACATAATTAAAAATCGATGTCAAATTTCTGATTTAATAAAAAAAACGTAAGCTAATCTAACTAATAAGTAAATATTAATACAAGTATGCATTACCATAAAATAAAAAAAATATAATTTCCAATAAAATACAGAGCTTTGATGCAACAAATATAAAAATAGATGCAACCGAATTCAGAAACTACGCCTTTTTGTGAAATCGTTTACAAACCAACCGCTGTAACAAATGCCATTACATTCATAAAACTCAGTTTAATTGATAACAGATGTAAAAAAATATAACTGACATGTGTATTTTGATGGTATCCATACTTCATTAATGTTATTACGCAGAAATTAAATAAAAACTTGACATATTTAGCATGTAGTACCCTGTGAATAAGCTCTGTTAGAGCGTTGTAATTCAAATTAATTTAAGCATAACAAGATATTTAATAAAATGAAATGTTAAGTACCAAATTCAACGAAAATATAATATTATAATGGTAATAAAAGTAAGTATTTCAAAATTAAAGTTAAGTCAGTTAAAATTAGTTTTAAAGACCATAGACAAAAACACAAAAATATATGAAATATAAAAAATATAATTCAAATAAATAAGAATTATTAAATAAATGAAACAAACGTATGATGCAAACATTATTTGAAGTATAATCAAATTAATTTAAATATCTTTTTGACAGCTTAGAACAATTAAAATTACAGTTACAATAAAAATTACTTCGTAAAAATATTTTTGATAATATATCAAAATAATCACCATTCAGTACGGCCGGATTCTGTCGCCTCTTTCAATGTGATGGTTAGGCAACATGGAATTGAGATCAATATCCTTGGCTTAGAGTATTTAAACATATTATTTATCGCATCGACCAAGTTAAACAAAACGTTAAAAAAATTTCGGATACCTTCCGTACACGTAAAGCCATCAAGTTGTTTTCTTGTCCACCCCATGATTTGCGGTATCATGAATAGACAGCTTAAAAATATTGTGAGTGTGTAGAAAACATTATTCGATTTTGGATCCATGTGCGATATATTAATCTCTCCTCCCTTCCGTCAGCTAAGTGATTGATTTTATAGTTACAAAACATGTAACTATTATCTTTATTCATTAACTGACGGTAGCTACCCGTAATTATAAGCTGTAACTATGTAGAAACTATATATCAATAACGGTATATGTACCTACTTTTATCTATATCATGAACTTTATTGTACATCATCACTATCCACAACTGTCCCATTGCTGGGCTCGAGTCTCCCATCACGATGTGAGGAGTAGAGGTTTAAGTCCACCACGCCGGCCTTATGCGGATTACCAAACTTAACACCTTTTAAAACATTATGAACTCTCAGATGTGCAAGTTTTCTAACGATGTTTAGAGAAGACAGCATTCGAACCAGTAGAATATCACCGCACGTTATCGTAAAATAGAAAATTCAATATGTCAGACGAACAACTTGCAACTAATGTCTACGACACTGTGTATGTAAAATACACAATATTACAAAGTCTAGGCTACTCTTACAATAAAACTCCATTAGTTTTCACAAAGTGAAGTATATTCAAAATATAATGGAATATAAAATATAGAGACAGGACACAAGTGTATTGAAACTTAATGGCATGAAAATATTTACTTTACGAACTTCAACAGCGATGTTTGTGCACAAAGACTTTCTTTTCACAAAGGAACATTTTAAACAACTTATTGTCAATAGAATATTGTAGCAATTTCTTTAATACTTTTATTGACTAGACGCAGATTGCGTGATCTAGCTCCCTCACATAGTCAAAGATCGCATGTACTTTATTTTGAAGCTACGATACAGGGCTTTTTTGTAATCTTTGTAATAAAATGTCCATGCTTGTTTTTTAAATAAAATACTTGGTAACAATAATATAAAAATATAAGGCTTTATAGTCAAAATAGGATATTATAAAAGTTTTTATGTTATTCTCAGACACGAGAATGTGTAATTTTTGAGAGCATTACTTGTCTTGGAACTATAAGTCAATAAGTTGTCAAAAGTGCAGTTGTGCTATCTTGTATTCGAATTCGTATGACTGAAAATAATCTGTAATAAAATAATATTCTAGCCACAACGCAATGCCGCCTATTCGTAACTAATATATTCCGAGATATTTTGATAGAGTTTCTCGAAATAATTTTCAGCAGTTAATATTGGATAGAAAATGTATCCAATGCTGTTTCTTGTGCGTGAAGAAATTGAATCTCTTGTAAGCAAAACAGCAAATATTTCCGCCATAATATAAAGTTAACTTATCTCTAATGAAAACATTAGCAATGACATGAATAATAGTTAAATAAAAAATAATAGTTAAAAAAAAACATATTTTTATACTCCAAAAAATTTCGTATGTGCTATTCATGATTATGGAGTTTCCACGTATGAAGTCATTCCTTATTTAAGAATCATACTTGTTACAAAGATGCATTGTTATGGGAATATAAGCAGTGTTTCAAATTTCAACTTCATAGGATATAAGGAAGTAGTTCTAATCGTTTTGCAAAAAACAATGCAAATTATGTACGTAACTACAAAATTAAAAAAAAAAAATTGAGATGTTTTTTCTTCAACATCACTTGCGTAGCTGTCGGTAAAAATGCAGTAGAGGTTTTCCATATAATAGAAACAATTGATTTTTTTTTATATTCACTGTTCCCTAACGATGAATAATGATGATAATGATTCAATTATAAGCCAACAAATCTTTAGACAAAGAAACCTACACAAAAAAAATTGTACATCCCTTATACATTTCTGTCGTGAATGGTTTGTAATCTTGATATTACCTACATCGTCAAATTATATTTTCTTTTTTTCAATTAGTTATTAAAAATAAAGGTATACCTATTAAATATTTTTTTTAAATCAAGGTACCAGTGTCGAATTATAAAGAACCACAACCTCTAAGCCTTATTATCCACAATCGTGTATTCTACGTTTTTGTGGATTCAAGCTGTGGTTGCTTTGAATTTTTCAGTAGACCTTTAGGTACTTAAATCTTTTAAATACGGTACGCTACCCTTATAATATGTAATGAGAATTGAGATGCTACAATGGATGAAGTTTTTACCTCATTATCACTATCTATTCCAATGCCATTAACTCTATTACAGTAGTACAGACAAGTATATGTCACAATGTTATAGCGATTCAATACAAAAATATATTGCAACTTATTGGTGTAGTTATGAACACAAAGGGGGCTACTGTGTTCCAATGTGTTTGTTCAGTGTCGTAGCCCGCTCCTAGCCCCGCTCCCACTTCGATAGAAGTATACCGAAATAGGTTATTCGGCATCGAACTCCAACGATGATAAATATATTTTCACGCTAGCTTTATCACACTTATATGTAGCGTTGGCATAAGCATTTCCATGTGCCCTCAGTGTTCAGGAATATCATGGAACGCGCTCTAAAAGTCAGCAGTCTTTTGTTTCATCCTCGTAATGCAGTATACCATTTGGCGATCTTAATTCTGTTTTTTTGTCAAGATCACTTAAACTTGTATGCCAGGGTAAGATAACTTGAATAGTACGTTTACAATCTCTTATCTCGCATGTTGATAGAAAAACATGCTGAAGCTACATGCCTCAAAACAACTTCCTCAATGTAATTACCATGTGGAAAACAGAGACATCAAATCTATGACTATACCAATGATACAATATTCAATACTATAGAAAACTTATATTTTATTGTGCATTTCAAGACAACCAAAAAAGATAAACTTTAGAAATTTGTTAGACGAAAAATAATCCCATCACTAAACAGCGATCTACCAGACAATCTTTGGTAGAAAACTGAGAATATACACATAATAAAAATATACTACAATCAAAATATAAAATAACCATGAATTACAAAATAATTGACGGCCAGAACTGAATCTTAGAGTTCAAGATAGTGGTCTTTTACCTGCCTTCTACTTTTAAAATCTCTATGGATTCGGTTCAACAAACGAACAAAAGGAGCAAGTTCCAATGGTTGATTGCAATGCAGAAAACGATTTTTCATAGAAGGAAGAGCGAAAAAAGATGAGACGATGAAAGATTTACACTGGAGCGTAAAACATCTTTTTATAAAGTATTTAAATTGGAATTGTTCTTTTTATTAACTAGATGTTATTGGATTTCATACTAGGCTGTAGAAAGTTCTACATAAATGTCACTTATACGTTGTCTCTTAAGATAATATTGATAAACTCAGTTATTGTCAACTAGCCCTCTGGCATGGGTATCGTAACACGTTAAAACATTTGAGAATAGAAGTGCCCATAAATGTACCCAGATTCTAGGCTTCTGTTGGCTTATGACTTTATTAGTCGGGTTAAGCAGTTTGTTTTCGCCTAAAGTGGACAAAAGCATAATAAAATCTTTTTTTAGAGAAAAAATAAAATGAAAGGATAGGTTTTTCGTATAACATTCTTTATTCTTGTCATGGTTCAAGACACTGAAGAGAAGTACATTGGGATTATAACAATAGATCTTTTCTTTTTATTTCACTGTGAGACCTCGCCGTAAACTTTATGAAAACTGGAGTTAAACTTATATTTTAATGCAGTCACAAACGTTGAAAGCTATAAAATATTTTAATAATTCAAGTTATCTAAAATCTTTCCTCTTATATTTTACATTAAACATTAATCTTTTGAGAAAGATACTGAAACGTGCTACATTATCCAGATATTTACTAGATGGTAAGATAAGGACAACTTGTAGAAATAGGTCAACCATTGTTCTCGGCCCGGGCTACAAACTGT
Source organism: Calpodes ethlius (assembly GCA_018251375.1). Lineage (NCBI taxonomy): Eukaryota > Metazoa > Arthropoda > Insecta > Lepidoptera > Hesperiidae > Calpodes > Calpodes ethlius. The sequence continues at coordinate 5,183 of DWPA01001377.1, read as the reverse complement.
TGATTAATGTTAATTCAGGTAGCAATTAACGGAATGGACAGCTGCGCCAATAGTACAAAAAAGTCCTAAAAATAAAATCATATTACATTTTTAATTCAAGTACGCTTAATTATAAAGATTTACATACATCTTATGGTATGCTTTTTATTAGATTTTCTTTTTGTAATTTTTTTTAGTGTTTCCTTAAATCATAAATATTTTAAAACCCAAAACCCTTAGAAAATTTAAGAAATTATTTAGTTATGACAAATTAAAAAGGATATTTACTACGATTCATTAGCGTAATTCTTCAATTATTTTAAATTTCAATAGACCAATAGCGTGCCGCAAGGCCCCATTCTTGGTCCTTTCCTTTTTCTGGTCGATATTAACGACTTGTCATATTATATGAATAAGTACGTAGACATTGTGCTATTTGCTGACATAACAACTGATAAAAGTATGTTTAAGCTGGTTGTTTCTTCGTATTGCTTACTTAAAGTGCAACAATCTTTTACAGAGCTCGGTGTACGTTTTTAAAATAAATTACCCAACTCAATACGTGACTTATCTATTGAAAGGTAGAAACGACAAGAGAGAGCAAAGCTTGTAAATGGGACTATAATATAATAGAATATCTAAACGACAACTCCGCTTGCAGAAAACTGTACTGGATCCAGTTAACCGTAGGTTAGAAGATAAGTCTGCTATACTGTTGTTTAGTTTTGAAATATGTACCGAGAAGGTTTCTTCTCCTCCAGAACCTTTCCGAAAAAATGGTATAGTCAAAAACGTGACATACACAATTGAATATAAATATTCAATCCAGCTAAATGGATAGTCGTATAACAACACGCAATTGTTAATGTTTAATTTTAAACGTTAAATTGTGCATCTTACATAATAACGGCCTTTTAGGAACACGAAAAATAAAAGATATTATATCCTGTTCAAATTTAACTTCAGTACCAATTTATGACTATATAAAGGCTGAGCCCTGTAAACAACAAAGGTACCCACATGCACATCGTGAAAATAACCTTGTTTGCATTTAGATCAGTTATTTTAAGCGTCCTTAAAAGACCGACCCCGATGGAAATAGAAACAAGGTTGTTAGGTGAGTGTAGGATGTAATATCATGTTATTTTTAAATTTATAGTACACGAGAATCAGTAAGTCTGAATCAGTAAGAAACTATTTCATTTAGAATCTAAAAGTACTCATGCACTCAGTTCGGGAAACTTTCCGTCTGAGAGTTTGTTAATGTTCAAACTATGTCTATTAATATATTTGGAGAAAATTTTAATTGAAATTAGCTTCATTATCGATATAAAAGTTAAAATATATTGTTCTGGAATTGTCGTGTATCTGTGGAAGGAGAAAAAGGTGTTCGTAATTATTTTTTGACTACTTAACTTAAATATCTTTGATGGGGTTGCTAAGGCAAAGGAATTCATAATAGCTCCTACAAGAGGTATAGAAGGTTAATTTCGTTCATCATTTATTATCGCAAAGACAGTGTGTGAACCTAATGTGTATGTAATATATGACATATTTATCAATCCTTACGCAAAACCTTATCACTAACCAGCATCACCTCTTAAGATACCAGGTTCTGCAGACATGGTATTCAGGTGAGTATTCTAGACCATTTCAATCTGCCCAAAGCTAGAAAATGGCTATCGCCGCCTATTTTAACACACTGGTCTGAGAGCATGCATTTGGGATCAATATTCTGGACTAGCCGAATATGCTTTTAGTTTGGGTAAATTTGCCTTCCAAATCGGAGCCGGATTCTGTCGCCTTTTAAGACACTGGTTTGTGCTATTGGTTTGCTTTCACCACTTTGAGCCGCCCCAGTACTTCGTTCTGTTCCTGTCCTGTCGTTATGTTAACCAAAACAGGATACAATTATTTAATTATGGTTATTATTTTTGTTAGTTTGATAATTATTTTTCTTTTGAAAACAAAAGAAGTGAATCATTGTTGAGGCCTATTGTATACTTATTTTCATACATTAGTCCCTGCTGCGTGTATCTGACAGCCTTAAAATATACCCGCTGAAGCGGGGGCGTCGATTTACTTAAGTATGATTTGCTTGTAACTACTTGACTGACGTGCGGATTTAGACAAGCCTGTTAGGGAGTATGTTTATCTCGAAGCCAAGACGTATTAATAGGTATGATACCAAATATTAAATGAGAACACAGTACTAAGTTTGCCGTAATTCCAAACTAGGTCGACCTACGACCTAATAACATCACGTGTTTTCTGCCAGACTGTCGCAGATAAGTGAAAACACGTGATTTAGACCGGATAATATACTCACGTGTATTTTGGCCGGCGTTCAGACTGACAATTCGAGCTCTTGAAATAAGATAGAAGATAAGAATAGCCGACGACAATAACTATAAATCGAACCTTATTGTGTATTAAAGCCGTAATAATTATTATAATAAGCAAATTCTATTGAAATAACAAGTACAAATAAAAAAAACTAAATATAAATAAAAAATAACGCACCTCATTACATTCCAAGCGATCATGTAACGAGCAGATTCGAAAGAAAAAACGAGAATATTTTTTCTTATCTCTTTTCGTCATCAAATAATTGATTAACCTCATGGAAATGATTGACATGATATGTGACACTTCCAGTATGTAATTGTATATGATCTACTTACTTATCTTAAATCCAATCGAATGTTAATCTGATAAAAACATCATCATTACTAGTTATTATAAAATAACATCCCAGCTACGTCTGCCGAATTGTAAACAGCTTTTATTTAACTTTCCGTGTTTGTAAATTTGCTAGTATGTTTGTTTGAGTCAAATCATGCAAGCTGAATTAGAACTACTTCCTCTTATCGTATTAAATTGAAATTTTGCAAATTGTTATAGTTCTGATGATAACCCGTTTTAATAATAAATATAATCTAATTTGATAGGTTTGGTTCCAGACGCGGGAACTCCTCATCATGAATAGAAAAGTTACTATTTTTTTTGGACTTTTGCACTACAAAAGTGTCTTAGCGTTTTTAGCTTTTCACTATAAATTTATTTTACACCATTATCAACAATAGGCAGAGGGATTCGTGAAAAGGATTTAAGTATGATTTTTATGTATATTTAATATGGCAATGATTGTTGAGGTTGAAGGAAAACATCGTACCGATTTCTCAGTGCTTCTACACGTGTACTACCTCGCGTGATTAGTTCAAGTTCCACGGAAATAATAAATCTCTGAATTGTTCCTCATAAAAGTTCTAAAAAACCCATGACAACAGATGTCAATCGTAAGCATAACCGCAAAATAAAAACATAAAATACCATCATTTGGACAATATATGACTTTTACGTTGGATATTAATTTTATTTTATTTAAATTCATGTACCTATATTCAAATTGTTCTAAAATATAGCTTTAACCTTTAGGTAGAAACTTTTCTACTTCTCAGTCAAAGTTTTATTAAAATCAGTTCAGCCGTTTCGGAGATTAGCTCAGACAGACAAACAATAATTTAAAAACTTGGGTTTGGGGTTTGATATCGTGCAAATAACGACATTTAATTAAAACAAAGTTTATCAAAAAGTACAGAAAGATTCTTAAAAATAGTATACATCACTATATGGAATGCAATTATTATAGGTATACGTAAAATATCGTTCTTTGAATAGATTTACAATGTTATTTTTCTGTCCATTAATTTAACTGTTTCTTACAGTATAAATTACACTGACACCAAAATAACAGATATCCATTTCATCAGTTTAAGCGTCGGTCGTCGGTTTTCCTCATATTTAATCTCCCTTAGAAATGATCAAATAATCTACTTAAAACATTTAACCTTAATATCTTTAATCCCACAGGAAAACATTTTCCGTTTGATCATTTAAAGCGAAATAATGGCCCTTTTGATTAATTACGAAATGTGCAAAGTAAAAAAATCTGTTCAATGGTCCTGCGTGGTATTTATAGACAAACAGACGGTGTTACGTAATATAATATAATAATTTCCAAAATATTAAGTTTTAATCATGTTAATTTCTAGATTCAACCTAGTAACAGTATTATTATTCTGTTATATGCTATTTAGTAACACTTGTATACTTGACCTAAGAACGAGTATACGCGAATTGGAACATACACGACCCGGTATGGCGTGACTCGAAGTCGCCACTCATTTGACGGCACTGTTTCCACTCTTACCAGTTAAATTAAATAATCTATGCAAACTACGATCCAGTGGTACTATACTAAAAGAAGGAATTTATTTAATTTTATATCACGAGCCCTTGTTGTACTGCAATTTAAATTTTTGTTTATCTGTTTTACCAATGGAGTTTGCAACGTCTAATGAATTTTATTACTTGTACGTTAGATTTTAAATTGTATTAATATTGAAAAAAAATAATAATATTGTTGTCGTTATGTTTTAAAGTAACTACAGTTGGCATTACTGACGATTTAAATTAATTTTTTTTTGGCTGTATTGATAACGGAATTTATAGACAAATAAATAACATAATTTCAATTCTTTATGCTCATGAAAAATGCTGATTTTAAATTATGTGGGGGTATACCTATAGTATATTTTTAGTCATATTCTAGAATTCAGGACATTCAATCGAACTATGGCTTCATTATTACTATATAAAGGCTTAAGTATACACACTAGATAAAAACTTTTTTAAATTTTTTAATAATATTTTAAACAAAATTAGAGATATATCAAAAATGTGTGCTTTATTAACTTTGTAAAGTAAATTAATGATATACTGAACATGAACACTTAATCTACCTTTAAAGTATTGTTATTTTGCTTCAGTAACTACAGTATACTGCTGTAAAAAATATTTCGAGGCCATGCCGACACACTTCATCAATCCACTTATTATAAAACCATATTTTTATTAGCCCTTAGGCTTATAACTCGGGTAATAAATAAATTTGCGTCCTTCACCCTCGTCGATATTAGCACCAACCTTATAATTACTTTAGGGCTGTGGATTAATGGGACTCACTTTACACAAGTTTGTGGTAAAATTATAAACACTGCGTCGGTTGTTCGGTAGTTCATAATTACCTCTATCGAAAAGGTTGAATATGTATGTATTATTGGTGTAAATGTGTTTAACTGCGATAATATTATAATGTCGGCATGATATTGTTGTATTTTTTTTATTCCAGCTCCACAGAC
>DWPA01001376.1:0-18871 GCA_018251375.1 Calpodes ethlius | reverse complement strand
GCAGGCAGGGTCACTGCCAGCTAGGCTACTGGGCCGTCATATAAATGCTTTCTGTAATGTTACGTGTGATGGAATTTTGTGTACATTAACATTATTGTTTAATAATTTCAGTGCAATATAGTAGGTGATAAAACTTTTTTGAAATGATTATTACTATTATAAAAATATTTATTACTATGTTAATATCAATAAACGGTTTTAACAACTCGCTGTGATTCTGCCATAGTTACAGTATCTCTAACATAACTTGTGTTCTTGCATAGATATAAATACATATATATTTTCGGTATAATCATGGTTAAATTGATAGACTTAACAATTTCGAGCACTACTAGGAATTATATTCATGTCATTGCGTATTGGGTCGCTTAGTACAATTCGACGTGTAGTCCATTCCGTCGACTGGTTGCTTAAACATACATAATTAGACAAGATTATGCAGTTTTGGAGCTAATCGCCAAATTCGTCTGAGGTGCGCTAGTTTGCGATCATTGTTCTTGTACTTGGGGTAATAGTTTGCGAGATCCTTTACGATTTAATTGTCTATAAACCTTTTCACGGTTCAGAAATAATCTTAACTTGATCAAATTATGCCTCAAAATTACCTCAGAAACCGTTTAGTACCCTAAAATTTCAAAATAAAAAGTACCACACTATTTTATTGTAATGTTATCTTAAATACATTTTAAAATCAACAACTACTCATAGAGTTTTACGGCAAAAAAATAATTATATTTGGTTGTACTTTTAACTGTGGCGAAAAAAATGATTTTCTTTTTCTTTTTTTGACGTCTCCCATTCAAAGGTTCGAACCCCAGCGAGGCATAAATTTGAAAGATAAGTTTAAGTTTTTCTTTTCTGTATGGGTATGTGTGATCTTATCTTTGTATTGTTCATGAAACCCACTACACAGCGTAATTATTCTTTTCTTTTTTTATTTTCATATTATTATCCTGTTACCTTCGCAATATAACGTTATACACAATATACTTTTTCGCACTCTAAGCACTTTGTCTAACTTGCCGTAATCGTAAATGTATTGACTGAGTTAAGCAACTTTAGGATGTGTTAGCTCGATGTGATTGATGACTACTACAGAAAATATCTTGAATATTTTTGTGTCTGTATAAACAATTTAGTAGTCGTTTTCGATTAATACAATTGGTTATATTATATCGAACGGCTTTCAGTGATGTAACAACTTCCAGTACAGTACCATAGGGGTACTTGCAATGCCGCAATTCTATTTCAAGATGAGGAGAGTCTTCTACCAAGCTAATGACAAAAGTGCGTTATCTCAATAACTTACGTCAATTTTATATAAGTGATCTACTGAGTCTAGTCGAGAGTTGTATAGGTAACACTTAGTGGCATAATATCTTGAGCGCTTCCATGCGGATGGTACGATTATTATTTATTGAGCGAAGTTGTTAAGGTATGGCGGAGGTCTTTTGGTTGATGTAAAGAATACGAAGACCGGTATTGACCACTGATCCCTACTGATCAATGTGTACTGAAGTATGCTGGGATTTGCTTACGACCTTCTCAGTTACGAAGTGAGTTCCTACGGTGTTCTACAAAAAGTGTAAAAGGTTCTACAGAAATTGAAAAATAACAAGCAAATACAAATAGTTAATAAAATATTCTAACGTTTAGTAGAAGTAAGGAAATTGTAAATTGTGTGGAGATGAAATAAAAACTTTTTTGTTTTGTTTGTTGCTTTAATCATTGGCGTCATCAACATCAGCGAAAGTAAAAGAGTAAAAGTAAAAAAAAAAAGATGTTTTATTGGCCACGAAAAAGGAGCTGGTGTTATTTATAACTCTCTCTGTAAAAAAATGGTCTATTTTAGAAGGAGGGTAATCCGAATTCAAACTTGTAAAACAACTGTATCACTATACATAAGAACTGTTTGGATTAAACTGAGTGGTACAGATCGCATCAATATCAAACGTAAAAGACTATTTGCCATTCTCATCCGTTGTTCAGCAAAGTTTACCACGAGCAGGGGCGTTTGCCTACGGATCAAGGATCAATAAAGGGCTTACGGCACCTAAAACCGTGAAGCGAGTTATAATGATTTCTAAAACATTACAGATTTGAAATACCTACGCGATATTTAGGGACATAAAACTCTACAACTTATTCTACAAATTCTATAACTTTCAGTGTTTATTTTCAATTAGTGTCACTACTTCTTGTCTTTGAAGGTAAAACATTTTAACAAGGTCTAATTAAACGAGCACTCTAATAGTTAATGTATAAGTTTGCGTGTTTCATGCAAACTTGCCATCGTAGTGAAGTTATATATATACTTAAAAGGAAAAAACACTTAGGTTCGAGTTTTATTCATAAGGGCAGTTAATATTATTGTTTTTTTCTTAAATGATGGTGCTTATATCTCCGTGTTAGTATCTGATTAAGGTGCTCTAAGACACTTAAAACATGCTGTCCTGTTTGTAACTTAATTAAAAAAAGTCTTACTACGATTTTATTGCGGATTGTTTTCTAGCATATTTAAATATCTATATTATGAACATAGTTCTAATTAAAATAAACCCTATAACCATAAATCGCGATATAGTTGCAAAATTGTTACCGATTGTATTCCTGTGCTTATGTAAACGCGATTGTATCGTTATATTCGCAGAGAATCAAGAGAGTATCGATACAGATGCAGCATCAAATCAGTGTGAACCGCACTCTGCCCGCTCTTTCATCCGATGTAGCCTGAAACAGCGGCGCATTAGAACGATGCTGTATGCAATGGTGTGTTCTAGGTGTGTCACAAATGTTGCCACGTGAGGCGTTTCTACACGTTACGGAAATTTCAAATAGTAGCTGTGCAAGTTTAGGCTTACCTACATTAGCGCGTAGTAATGCAAAGTTTATAATGTTACTTGTCGCTTTTCGCCACCTCGGACAACACTGCTGAAAGTAATAATATAGTTGCACGCGCTCGTCGCGCTACGAAAAGTCGCGTGGATAACCTTCCTCAGTGTCAAACATATTTTTGGAAACTTTCTGTGCGTTCAATAAAATCTTACAAAATATTTTCGTCATGTGTATCAAACACTATATTTGCCTTATTTTATTCATAAGATCTAGTTTTTTAGTTCGATGAATGCGAAACATGTTTGTTTACTTCAAAGGGGAACTAATGTTGACCGATTTATTCTAAAAAGGCCGAAAATATTTGGAAATAAACTAAAACATTATTAGAATCTATTGTTTCACATTAGGACAAAAGTCTAGAAAATACTTTTTCTTATATCTTACGAAAAAAGGAAAACATTCAATATGTAACATAATGGCTCATTAATATAGGATAGACAATAGACATATCCGTCGATTTTCATATCAATACAATCCTTCTATTGTGTATCGCACACAATATCCTTGTAAATCGTTCCAAGAAGCATGACAGATCCATTTCATTTTATTCCGTATCGCCAGGAGCTTTTCATTACTGGTACTTTCATTTCGTGCACATTGTGATTTTTGTGGGCAGACATACAAAGGTGTCCCGATATTTCCCCGCGGAGCTGTTGGCTGAAGGCTCAAGTCCTGTTGTTTGTTCTGGCGTACGGCCAAATTTATGGCGTGAAATTGGGCATTGGTTTGGTTTGTACTTCCTTTGAACTTTATTTTAGAAATTCCATTTAGGAATTTTACAGTGAATAATGTCTGGTATCTATTATTTTAACAACGACGCAGTTCAACGGGTTTTACTGTTGGAAACGATTTCAATTCAATTTGGTTTTCAAATCGATCTTATTTTATTCAAATCAAATCAATCTCTTGTGATATTTGACTGGTATACGTTGTGTGTATTTTAAGTAAGGAATACTTAATGTTCATACATTATTTTGTGAAATTACCGGAGTAATAACTGTAAATGCTGCATTTCCATATTGCACTGTAAGCCGTGAATCGACTATACTGAAATTGTACCTTTGGGCGCTGTGCAAATTAACGCAGATACATTTTAGTACCGACCCAACGTGCATATTACCGCAACCGCAGTATCTGGATGTGTCAACTAAGCAAACCCTGATTGCTTTCACGAGACACTGGTTATCAGGAAGCGACATAAATAAGCTAAGTATTAAACTTACGAGTATGTTGGAATGTTTAAATAGCAATTAAATTAGAATCTCTCGTTTAATTGGCTATATTATGTTATTATTTTTCCATGTAAGCTGTTTGATTATAACCTGGTGATACTCTATTGCTGTGTCAACTGCCAATCGTGTGTTGTTCGAGGGTTTGAGAGTGAGTTTTTTCTTCTTTCGTATTTTTTTTTATTAAATTACATCGCCATAGACGGTTCATCCGAGCATCTTTTTGCGTGTACTTTTCTTTACGTATAGCTCTGCATTACCTTCACTACCGCTGTCCTTTTTGGTTTCCGGGTTGTCTTCCCTACGGACAAGTAGTTACGGCAGCGAAAGGTCACATTTTGATGAGGTTACTTAGTTACCTCAGCAAATATTAGGACCTTTATAATACTTATCTATGCTTCTTTTTGCTTATTTTTTTCTGTTTAATTTCTTCGTCACTGTTTCATTTTTTTTTCGTCTTATTTCGTTTTACTGATGTCCATTGGTGATGGTCTCTACCATCAGGTGAATCGTCTGCTCATTTGTCGGCTATTTACATAAACTGTGTTTTTTTTTATAAATAAATCTTCTCGTTAGATATTTCATATTATTGTTATTTTATAATGTTGGATGTTAGTTCACTTAAAGCTTAAAATCACGGTGTCAAATTTACGAATGACATAATCGATCACATACAAATTTAGAGTTCGGTCACGGACAAATTGCTATTTTCGTTGCAATGCGGTTAACTGTACTGTTTGGATAACCCTTTTTGATATAATGTTATCCAAACGGTAATGTTTGTAGTAGGTACTACAAAAATAAAGTTACCTTTTATTAATTATTAACACAAATTAAAATGTTTTTAAACATGTCTTCGTCGAAATATGAAGTGATAAATTCGTGTCGGTGATTCCTTTGGCGTTGCTGATTTCAGTGGACGACGATTACCATTGCTGTCATCGTTAGTCTAGTACTGCAATGTTGTTGTGTAATTATTTTATATTATTACTCATTTTAAAACTAGCATTTATTGCAGTATCGTGGAAAGGTGGAGAAATAAACTCCTATTTTATCTTACTTTCTCTCTCATTTTATACTGGCCACTGATTATAATAATTTCCAAAATGACACAACATAAAATTCATTTCTATCCAAGCAAGACAAACATGACAAGGCTTTGAAGTTCGTCGTATTTGTAATTATAAATTATGCGGCTTCCGGCAAGACAGGGAAATGTATGAATATACTTGCATAATACAGAGCTAAGCGTAATGCACATGAAAGAGGTGTGGACCCCGGTCGTAATACTGGTATGTATTACCACAGATTTGAAGCACGTATTTATGTAGGATGAGAACAGATCTTACATTTACTACTAGAAGGATGTTTTTTTGTATCTTTTGTGCCTTTGCAGTTTGTTAGTGGTAAATAAAATATAAAGATGTATATAAACATTCGATGCGTTATTAAAAAATGTCTGTCGTATTTTAACACTGAATATTCTTTAAGAAAAATATCAAGGTTATCAAGTTTCTATAGCTATAAACATCAAAAGAAGCTCGGAGTCCATTAACAAAGTTGAAAAGTCAATATCTGTTCCTTTCGATGACGCTTGAAAAACTTTTTAATTTTGTCAAAACATTGTAAAGGTTAAATTTCGAAGGAACTTGACATATCCGTGTATATATAGGTTAAACACATTAACCCCTTTCGAGCTTCGTCGCAGTGGGATGAAACGAAAAGAGACCACTAGTTAGTTTTTATATTAAACATAGACTATAACACCTAGATGGTAGAATTTTATATCATGTAAGCTCAATGTGAAGTATAAAAAAGTACACATGTGTTAATATCAGCGATCGACACACACACAGGTGTAGGAATGTTTTTGGACCATGGAAAAGTGGTACCTAATCGGTAATTATAAAGTAAATGAGGAAAATATTTTTTTCATATATGGCTGTATGCAAACACATACCTATCTACCATGTAAAATAGCCGTGTAAATTTAATGTCAAAGAATATTAAAAACAAGTAAGTTTACTAAGTACTAAGTTACGAGCGCACTAGCGCTCAACAGTTTGGACTCCTTTATAAAATTATTGTACTAGCGTAAAGTATGCTACGTTTATGGATTACTACTAACTGTGTCAAGTGTGATTTTTTTTAATTTATTTAGTAGCTTGTATTGGTCACAATTATGATGTATTTGTTACATGTCTTATTTCCTCGGTAAAAAGTAAAAAAAAATAAGATTTAAACAATCATGTCAAGTCGTACTGACTATACGAGTGATACAAAATATGTATATTTTGACCTAAAAACCTGTAAAATAAACGTTGGCATTTTTACCGGAGCTTGAATAGTTAGAAAGTTTAGGCGTGTCGTACTCCATAAAGTACATGAAAGTTTAAAAGCCCGTGCTGCCTAGTGGGCGTTGTCTCACTCACCTCAGCGCAATCACTCCGTTATCTGAACAGCTGACATTGATGGATGACTCTCTAAACTAGCCAAAAAGTTGTTTGTTTTGGAACAAGCTTACGTGGCCGTTGTTAATATTACTTACTTAACGTCGTATTTATTAAGTCACGGCCACATTTGCTTCCTAAGTCGTTAATTAGCGAAATAACAATGTCAATAATAAGATGTAGGCAGCATTTTAGCACGCTAGCTAACTCGTTACTCAACACAAATTAACGAGATTTATTTCCTTACGACATAAAAATGGAAGAATCGTGTTCCTGGTCATTTTTTAAGTTATAAAGGTGTTATATAAGTGTTTTGGTGATTTTTTTTCAAATTTTACCATTATGCTCGCAAATGTGTGCGAAATACGATAACTCGAACGTATACAGCTTTATCCAATGCAAGATAGTCATGTATTGTGAAGGATATATATCCGAGATAATAATAGTCGTATATATTCGAGATACGAATTTTAGTGCGCTTTCAGATTTTAGCAGCAACTGCACACTCATCAGTCGAAAAACTAGGTAGAACCAGAATTTATGGCTCAAGGCTCTTGTGCTATCATATTTACGAGATCATAATTTATGGGCTTAGTATATTGTGTTTGCGTGTGTTATTTGTTTGGTTGATTGAATAATTGGGAAAATGTTACGCCCTTTTTTAATTGTTAATAATTGTTTGTTAAACCCGCAAATTCTCTAGCAAGTCTATTGTTACATCAATCATATAATAAAGGTATGTGAGATAGACATAATTATATATGCGAACCAACGTTCAAATTATTATAACAACACACTGACACAGTATGTAACAAATATCTTTATACCAGATTATTAATTTAAGATAAAGATAATAAAGCGCCCTCTCAAACTAACGATAAATAAATTTAGAATGCACTAATTGGCTAAAGTCAACATTGATTTGACAGAGGACTGTCTCTCACATACACAGTTGTAAGTTGCATATTCCAGCTAAAGTTTTGTTATTAATCTAGTAATTTTACGGATAAAATGGAAAATTAAAACATGTCTTTTATAGAGAAGTAATGAGCCACTAAAACTTTATTTTACAAAGGCTCAATAGCACAATGGTTAGAATTGTCTGCTTAAAAATTTTAGAAAATAGTATGCTGGCATAGTCGCTCTATTGAATGATTGTTACTGTTATTATTATCGAAAATAATGAGGATTTTCTTGTGTTCTCCAAGATCTACTGATTACTTTCTATGTATGTTGAAAAATATGATTTACGCAAGCAAAGCTACGGGAAACATCTAGTAAGGATAATACACATAACCAGAGGTGTTTTACAAAATTTGTAAAACAAACAAGCTCAGTAGATCTCGTTCGTCCCTTTTTAGTCTCAGGGAGAGGAAAACAAACATTAACACGAATTTCACCCAAAGCGTACATTTACTTAAGCATTTCGGAAAATTCAATTTTAAATCTGCTAAAACTTTTGTGGATACATTGTCGTGGCAAACTTTAACGGGGTTAATCCTTGTCGGTACGAACTTTGTATTTGTCTTAAAATAACTATAACGTAGCATTGAAGTAAGTTGATAGTGTGGCGCGACAACGTTTTCGTAATATGCTAATTTAGCTACCGAGTTCGTGTTTATAAGACTGTCAGTTTTGAAGAATTAAGTTAATTTTTTACTCAAATACCGCGAAGCGTAATGTAGAGATATTATTTTTACCCGATATGTACGAATATGTGTGTATCTACGAATGTCTGTGTGAATGCATGTATGTTCATGTGTCCTCTTGTAACTTTTAAACTACTCATTCTATTTAAAAAATGAGGAATTGTTAACGGTCTTGATCATTGGCTAATTATAAGTTCTCATGTCATGTCAAAAAATATACAAGCTGCATGGTACGTTTTCCATAATGAAATATTGAATTGTTTTAAATTGAATACGGCGACTTTTAGGGAACATAAAATACGACGACATAAAAATAGGACGTAGTTATGCAAAATAGATCCAACCACAAAAACTAGTCTTTGAGAAAATAATCCTTTTAGTAAAATTGTTATATTAAAATAACGAGACTATAACTTGTTTTTAATTTCATTTAAATATTTCATTACGAAAAACGTACCATGCAGCTTGAATATTTTTTTGCATATACCAAAATTTATGTGGAGATGTCATTTGTGGTAAAACTAAAAAAACGGTTTTTGTGGGTTGGATCCATTTTGCATAACTACGTCCAATTACAATAATAAATGTTGATGATAAATATTAAATGGTTTGTACATAACAACTTTAGATGCAATATTTTTTCCTTTCATACTTTATGAAACGTGATTTTTCAAAAGACAAGTGTTAAATTTAGAACTTCGTTTTTATTCGAAATAACAGCCCTGATTAATATCAAAAGTAAACGCTTTTAATATTCTCAAATGCTTCGAATACTTTAAGTCCTTTAAGATACTTTAATATTGTTATTTTACACACAGTAGTCAAAATGTAATAACTGTCAGCAGTTGAAATATGCGTAGGAATGACACAGCTGTACAAACATATTGGAATTAATTTAGATGATTTTCTAACCTATTGAAGGTGAAATCAATCGAAAACAGTTGAAGTATGTAGGAAAGAAAAGGTTCTGTATATTGATACATTTTCCATATCCTTTTTTACTATTAGTCAAAGCTAAATTCATATTACTAGCGACACATATCTAAACTTATATGTAACTTTGTCAAGCTTGATGGATGCTTTGATTGTTTTCCGTACGTATTGATCGAAAAAAAATACGTTCATACATTCATTAAGATGTGTCACGGGTGATATTAACAAACACAATTAACACATCACTAACAACTACGATGAGAAAGTAACGTTTTCTATGACATAAATATGTATCCCTACGGGTCAGCCAATTCAGTAAGGGGTTCGTCAATATTGGCCGTCGGTATCAACACGGTACATAGAGAGCTCATATCCCTCCTGAATCCAATCGATTCTAAGCCGCCTGTAAGCTTTGGATCGTCGGTAAGACGAATTACTCGTCTCTGAATTTGGTCAAAAGAATCCTCATGCTATGTCAGTGATGGAGTACAGCCTAAATAAATCAAGTACTTCATGAGAACATGTGAAGTTGAACATGTTTTATAAAGCAGAAACCTAACTCCTACGGTCTATTAAGCATTTTTCTTCGAGGGTCTTTCAGACATCGCAATCATATTATCTCTTATTTCATCAAACGCGGTACACTGGTAACTGTTACACAAGATATTTTCTGCACTGTGTCGACATTAAGATCTTAATGTCCTTAAGAAGAATATTCTAGAATTCTGGAATCACAATAAAAAGGGATATATTGGCAAGTGATATAGTGTTTTTGGCTGACTGGATTAATCAACTTCGGTCGCGGCTGGTAGTTGGATGAGTAACTACTAATAGGAATATTTCTTGAGCGCTTCTATGCTTCAGGGGATAGATAAGTTGAGCCAACGATTCAGATAATTATTGTCATAGGATAATACTTATTAAGTTATAGAACTTTGCCAGAGATCGTGGAGAAACATAATTACTTTCGATACATAACCATTAAGATGCCTGTAAATCTGCAATGCAGCAGCTTGGTCGCATATGGGACCATGCTCAATCAATTAAGCGAAGATATGCCTTCCCTGCATTATAACAAGTTAATACATTCATGCCAACTTAATAAAAGGTACATTCATAATGTTTCGTTAGCGCTCGACGCGTTCGTGTACCTGGCTTAGCTTCTATTTGTATTTCTATATCCACCTTTGAGTAAAGCAAGACTATATTGAGTTTCTGAAGCTTTCATAGATAACATGATATTAATTTGAAATCTCAAATTACATTCTCGACAGCTACAATAATACCATATAGATCTTACAATATTATAACTTCGATACTTAGTTCTATTAGATTTGTTACAGTGCTAAGTCTTCATTAATTTAATTGTTGTTCTAGAAACAATTAAGACAAGACTTTAATGCATAAAATAGTTTAATGTACCAAGTCAATAATATTCACTTGAGTCATATTTGCTTTATTTAAAAATGCTTTTTAAAACTAAACAAGTCTAGTTTAAACAAATTCAATATTTTGACGTATTTCATTTTTTCAATATTTACAGATATGAATATAAAAATTCAGCTGTTATTTTAGAAATGAAACTATGTTTGTATGAACGCAATACTGCAAACGAACCTAACAGTGTAATATGGAGTCAATCGCTTTCGTTTTAGAAATTTGTATTTCAAAAAATAACTTAAAACGAGGTTGAAAATTATAAATTTTAGAAAATGATGGAAACATGATGTGTTTTATTTTCTATCTATGTTACATGCCGGTAAACGAGCAGACTGATAGTTTATCTCATGGATGGCTTAATATTACCCAAATTAATCGCGATGTATCCATGAACAGTCTGTGGCTGTGACTTGATTGTATGTATAGTCTAGGAACCGAAACTTAAAATAAATATGTCATTGTCACTGAATTCTTGACAGACAGCGAGTAAAAGAGGCTGCGCTTCGTTGTTAGAATTGGTAGCAGGTAATGTCTTCTGGCATGGATGAAGGCTTATTCTCAAGTAGTTCCAATTCCAACACCAAAAAATATTGAAAAAAGCTAATTGTCACGTCCGATTACAGCATTAAACTTTACGCTAATAATTGCTAATAGTTTTTTTAATCCTTGTTTAATTTTAATACCTATACGCATTATAAATACTTTGTAAAAAAATATGTTTTCAGCTATAAGTATAATTTAAATTTCTGTTACTAATATAAATAAATAAATGTAACAACTTAATATCATCCCGGAAAAACTTTATTAGAGAATTCAATTGAGTTTATGTTTAATTTGTCACCATACACCTACCTCTAAAAGTTAAGAAATCTTTATCTTCGCTGCACATAGAAAACATTTACCTAATTGCTTCTTAAGTAAATAAAATATCAGTTAAATATTAGAGTATTGTCTGTTTAAAAATTATCTGTGTAAATTAAAGTATTATATATAATATCATGTATCATTAAATGACGTGATGTTAATAAGTATTATGCTTTTTACGAATAGTTTGTTTTTGAAGAGAAGAAATGGCGAAAGATACACCTCAGTACATTTTTAAACGAATATATTACTATATATTACAGAGTAGTCTCTTACTTGGCTGGAATCGATTGCGGCACTATTATTTCCAGACGTCTTTGTCATTCATATATTCGTTTGTAAGTACTATAATATCCTCCTCTATAGCCTATATTGTCACACGTTGCTGAACATATCGAAATCGTGACTGAATTAATTGAGAGAAAAGTCTCTCTATTGATACAGATAAAGTCAATCAGTCAGTAAAGATTGCAAAAATATACACTGACCTACATAAATGTTTGACCTTGCGTAGGCGATACGAAAATCTTGCAATATTATGCTTTTTTCTTGTTTGATATTGTATAAATATTACATTCATTAAATGTGATAATATCTCTCGGTCAATACAACAGATTTTTATAAGTTGTACGTAATTCATAAAATATGTTGTAATGTAATTATAAATTCTAGACCTAGTTAACTTTTTAAGTGTTTTTATGACTATTTCAGTTTCTTGCGTTTAGTATCATAGACTTATAAAGACTTCGAATGAAGCATAAAAATTACGTGTGTGGTAATATCGTGTAATTACGATCATCAATTTGCACAGCACTGTCAAACTGTATGTGTTTTTTTTAATAGTCAGTAGTAACCTAACCTAACCAGCAATTACAAAAAAAAGATATTATCTTTTTTCGATATATAAAGACATTTACATTTTACCTTACCATTACTACATCATTAAACGATTATATATTAGGTGTAACTGTTGCGATTCTAAGCGTGTTTATTCTAAGTTATATTGTGCCTTGAGTTATTTCCAATATTACGAGTAAAATAATATAACATTATAACAAGAGTTCACCGAATGTAAAACACGGATTCAGAAGATGGTTCCCCAACTCTGTTCACTTGTTACCCGAGACACGGTTAATTTACTGAAGACATGTAATTTAAAACTGTCAACGTAAACAGTTGAGTGGATTACAATAAGATGTTTTGTTGTTACTTGAATTTTATCTGATACTGTCAGCTCTTAGACAATAATGTTTAAAACTTTTTTGTATTTGTGTATATCGACATCTTGTCGCGTTTATTAACGTGTTAAAAATAAATTAGTACACTAATTAACGGGAAATATTTTTTGTATAGATTCCATTAACGTGAACAATGTTTAACGCGATAATTATGAATTTGGGTTCAGCCGTTTATATTAACGCTTCTTAACAGTTTATAACTGCGTTTTAACGCGTTAATGAACGTGTTAAAAATTACGTTGATGTGGTCAAAAATTAAGCACGTTCATCTGTTAATCAATAGGATATAACCTAAATAATGGAAATTAAAAATTTGTTAAGAACCCATTAATGTAGCCATGCTTTTATCAAGTTCAAAATGCGTATTTCGTTGAATTCGTCACTAAAGTTCAACCAGGTGTGACAAGAGCATAAAGTTAACACATGTGACAAGATAATATCAATTTGTATTTTTAAATTAAATCTCACATTACTTTATTACAGTGACAACGGGTGATGTTCTGTGTAACAAGTCATGCATTATTTTATGCAGCTGCCATCAACCATGTTAAATTGTGCGCTGGATTGAATAATGCATTTTATTCTGTTAGCATTTAACATATTAATTGGCCGCACAATGTCGATTGTGTCATTTATAATTCATCACAAGTGTATACAGAGGAAATTAGTGTTTGTCTTCATCGCTACACACCTACCTTTAAGTATCGAATCGTTCCAATACGTGGCAAGAACGAGCAAACTTACATTTGTATACATTTTTTCCCAAAAACTTTTCTATTTTATTTATCGTGTAAAGAGCAATGTACCATTATTAATAGCGTAAAAAATCCCACTCTGGCCCCATATTTCAGCCTTAAGTATACATTAAAATGTAAACATGCTGAGGGCGACCGTCGCCTTTGCAGTTATTTTAATAAACGACGCGCGGAGATTTTTGTGTTGGTTTTTTCATCCCTCACTATAGCCTTTACCCTCCGGCGCCATCCCTATTAGTTATTATGATTTCACTCTTCACCGAGCCTATATTTAATATACTTAGTTTGGATATGAAGTAATATGTGAAACAATTTTTCCAAAACAAGGTCGACGTACGCAGCTTTACATGACAAGTTGACTGATGGAATTTTCACGTCGCGATTAGACTTAAAATAGCTGGTTTCCTTAAACATTATAACAATGGAAAAGGCTTCGTTAGATGGGTGTAACATGTTGTATTCATAATATGTATTTTATTACATTTTCGTCCTATATGTGGTTGATTTTGAGATTAACTGGTAAGAACTTATTCATGAAACACGAGGCGAACTGATTGATCTTCGCTTTGGGATATGAGAAGGCGCTATTTTACATTAAAATAAATTGGGCAATAAAGACAGCCAACGCTTCCAGCGCTCTGAGTAATTTCTGAAGTGGAAATTTTGGACATATTTCTTTTGAAAGATAAACATATTTTGTTGAATGAAACACGTTTGTTTTGAGCACAAGAACTTATAAATCCAGTTTGCCTCGAAAAAGTAGCTTAGTTACTACTTAAACAATACAGAAAGCAAAAATGTAGTAGGTAACTTATAACGTTTGTAAATAAATCAAAACAGAAGGCGAGAACTTTTATTAATGCCACAATACACTTAAATTTAATCCTTTGCTCACATGTACGTGAATTACTTTATTATGCGGGTACGTAAACATGCACATAGCTCTCCCGAAACATTCGGGAGATTCACAGCTACTGGTTGCCGTCTAGTACTTCCATGCGTAAGCACTTTATTGTAATTTACTGTTGTAAGTATACAAGAAAGATGTAGTTTAATATAACTGTTCTCGAAACCTATGCCTTAATAACGTTTACGATTTTTTATGTGACATCAGTTAAAACTGCAACCAAATCGGTATAGCCGTTTACGAGATAAGCACGAACAAACATAAAGTAAACCGACAGAATGGAGATCAGACAAATACACTAAAAATACTTTTATGGAATATATTCCGTTAATTAATGTCTTAACTGATATACTTATACAAAAATCTATCAAAAACCTTTAGTATACCACATTGGGAATAATTCATTAAAAAATATTGTCGAAATAAAATTATATCACATAACATTAAATTTTAAACTGACGTCTAATAAACATAGAATAACATATACTTCATCCTTTGCTAATCCATTGATACGAAAAGTATAATCAAATTTTGAACCTACTGATATACAATTAATACACTAATATTTTTTACGTTATGAAATAAGTTTATCTCTTCAATTATAATATGCGTAATATTACCTATTTGTATTGTGATGGTATATAGCCAACGATATCTACGATATCTTTTTTAAGATATTAACATCAATATTTACTTTTGTGATATTGAAATAAGTGTTTGAAACACTGCAATCTTTACAAAAGGGCTAACAGAATAATAAAAGAATATAAATTTCAAATACAAAATTCGAATTTAGAAAACTGCAAGTCGTGGGCGGAAAATTTTCGCTGTGAAGTAATAAAGAGAGCAATTCCTTGTGTACGAGAGTATCAACAGTGCACGCCTCTGTATGCGAACGTGTTTGGAATTAATGATCAAGATATCATATCCTATTTCTGCACAGTCATATCTATCATAATAGCAATATACGTATGTGAACGTTAGGAATAATTAAATAACACACGTTAACCTACACACACACGCACAAATTATCATACATATTCCCTCACACATATGAACATACTTTTGAATTGAATTCGCATGAAGTATCCCCTGTCCATGAGAAGTAAACGAAATATATTCTTTGAAGTTAATATTTCTCTTTTAAAATAATACATAAAGGAAATCTAGTATGCAGGAAAGGTGTATCTATTCAAAAAGATTTATTCTGAAGTAGTGGGTACTTTATACTTTTACAAAGAATGCGGACTGCAGAAAAGGAAAATGGATTTCGTGCTGAAAATATAACTAAAACACAGCTATCAGAAATATACGTGCGCCAAATATTTTCCTTCAAAAAGTGTGTCGTAGTCATTGGTCAGCGTTCAGGGCAGTACCTTTATTGAAAAAGATTTCTTGTTATTGGACCTCAATCACACCTGACGCTGCGGAGGTAAGCGTTGGAAGGAACATAATGAAACCAAAATAATGAAACTACGGATATAGAAGTTGAAATCTCAAATATTCCAACGCAACAAAATGACATAAAGACACTTATATATTCGTGTCTCTTGCCAATATTGATATTGAGTTTTTACAATATTTTATTAACGACATTGAAAATTAAACCGGATTGAACTTGTAAATATTTAAATTGTTGATTAAAATAATGTAATATATATGATGGATGACACAAGATATTTTGTCAAAAGTTTTAATCTTATAGTCATATTTTCTAGTTGATTGATTTTATTGCACTGAATGATTTTGCAGTGCATCGTCAAAGAAAGGAATATAATCATAAAAGTCAATAAACAAAAAAATATTTTGTCTTTAAATGGAAAACATTAGCATTCATTTCTATTGTTCGTGGATCGTAAAAATAATAATTATAACAAATCAATAATTGATATAATTTAGTTTTATCGATATCATGAGACTTAATTATTTTTAATCATTAACAATATTTTTTGTGTTGTATATACAGAAAATGTATTTTATATCTATTACAATAAATAACTTTTTCAATAAATGCTTCTATACTGTAAACAAAATAGTTACTGCACTGTTCACAGTTGCGGAGGAACCTCGTGTGGACCCATTCCTATATGAAGTATCAGGTCATGCTTACGAGTATCATAAAGATGCAATGTCATAGGAACTAAAGTAATGTGTCAAATTTTAACTTAATAATAGATAATAGATAAACTTAATAGTAGTTCTAATTTAGTGAGCCAGATTTGAGCCAACCAAACATACCAACAAAGTAAACAAACTTGGGATGTTTATATTAATATTATATTTATATCATTGTATCAAATGATATGACAAAAATAAGTAAAAAAATGTAATAATACTCAAATATCACAAAATCATTTTATGGTACTTGTAAAAGTAGAATCGAAAAGAATTTAAAGAACGTCGAGAAAGCGAAAAGGTTCCAATAATATTTTACGCAGAGACAGCTAAAATATGTTATAAAAGTGGTGAGACCGTGCGAAGCTATCCTTGCAAATCGGACACCACATCACGTATCTCACATTACCGCGTTCAATGACTATAGAGTTACGAGTCTTTCAGGCAACGCGTTAAAACTCGAGCTATCAGCCATTCTTTTGCTACTATTCTCTTGCACTTCGGCGAGTAAATCACATTAATGTCAGAGAAGTAAATGTCTGTATCGTGGAAGTATTTTTTATCGAAATAACTTTAAACGATAATAAATAACGATACACACTCATCCTTTATTAGGATTCTCTGTGTTGTGGAGAAGATGTCTCATACACTAGACAGAGAAGAGAATTTTAATTAATTTTTCGAATTTATAATTCGCTGGGAATCAAATCCTTTGAAAACCAATCTGTTATGGTACACACTGTACCATAGCTCATCAGTTCTATAATTGAAATTATTAAATGTACATTTTCTGTAATCCACTTCAGTAGAGATTTACCATGAGAAGCGTCCGGCAGCGAACGTTCTATAACTGCTTATTCCTTGTTGCCGTTAATTAATAGCAGTATTTATAGTCTTCAAAACCAACGTAATGCGGAGTTTTTTCTTTTGATGTGAATTAATCGAAATAAATTAGAATCAAAAGGAAAGGCAACGGAGTCTTTTTATCAAAGTTAGTTGGGGGAGTATTTGAAGAGGAAATTCGAAGAATTAAGTATTCAAAACTTAAAGAAACGTTCATTGAACGAGTGCGATTTAGTCCGACTTAAGAGCACTCTAAAAACCCCTCAAATCTTCAAGCTCTTTAACTGATGTTCGTCATTATGTGCATTTATCAGGTCTCTCATTACACTCACTTCTCGAAAAGTTTATAGAACAAAACGTTTTTCACTGAAACATATTTATTAGTATGAGTGTACGTTTATACGAGTGATTTACTCAGCGACACTACAGGAAAATATTTTATTGCAGAAAAACCCAATAGCGAGAACAAAATATTGGTGGAATTGTTCGATTTCAAGCGCGTGAGTCATTAGCAAACATTTGTCAATTGCAAAATTCACGTCTGACGTTTATCGCTCTGCAATTGATGAGCGGATGTAAGGCCACGCAATCAATTGTCTCTGACGAAGATTTTGACAACATATTAATATTGTTAGGTAAAGTTTTTTAATATGTACTAACTAGATGTTACTCTCAGCTTCGTCCGCATGGGAAAGAAGAAGAACCATAAAAAGATTGTCGATTCCTTTCTATAATTGGTTGCCAGGCAACGCTTCATTGTTAAACACTTTCTTCAATTTGACTCAAATACGCGTCGTAATGGATATTCTTATAGAGATGAGATGGTTTTTATAATATTAGGGTGAAATCGCGCGAAAAAAGTAAAATAATGTTACAGTTTACTTTCATCGTGGAGTTAATCAAAATATGCGATGTCATATTTTTAAACTCCAATATTGTTTTATTGATGTAGCATTTTGGATCCAATCGAATCGTCTGTGCGATAGCTGTCCATATTAGTAAAACATAATATAAATTCACTTGATCTAGAATATACTAGAAATCTAAAATATACGTTATGTACTCGATTATTATCATTATTATGATAAATATTTTTTATATAAAAACTATGTGAATTCATTGGAAACTCAAAATCTCCCTTTAAATCGTAAAGAGATTTAGTCCTTTTTCCCTTCATCCTTTTAAATTGTGTATTTTAATATAAGGCGGTATTATTATTTTAATTATTTCGTAGGAAAAGCTTCAAGGATGAAAGTAGTTATATATATAATAGACATGTCCTGAATGACAGGCATCAGCGCCCAGCGCACTGATTTGGTACTAGAAAGATGAAATTTGCACCTGTATTATGTAGACTGGTGTCAAGGCTGGAGTTTTCGTAATTTCCTCGGAATAGGATATAAAGAGGATTTTTTATTATTGTTGCTTTATTTCCTTCCCTATACCTAAGTACTAGAGACACGGAATTCACTGAAACCAAATTTTAGGATTTCCAAAAAAAATCAAGCTTATATCATCATTCATTCGTCATCATTCCAACCTATACCTGTCTC
>DWPA01001375.1:0-18872 GCA_018251375.1 Calpodes ethlius | reverse complement strand
CGTCGTTATGGCCAACAGTTTAACGCGTTAGTTAACCCGATAATTGATGCACTAATTAGTGCAAATTTTAATGTGGATCTTTATTAATGTAGTCAACTTTAAAATTATCTATTTATTGACACGCATGTGGAATCAACCGCGCTATAAATACATTGTATAACTAAAAAAAAAATATAATGAACAGTATTTATTAATTTAAAAAATAGAATGTAAAGAAGATTAACTTTTTGACTATTGGAATTATGGCCCAATTTCTGGTGTAGTACAGGTCTTGGGTGTATTAAAACAGGTAATAATAAACATAATAAATACTCGACTCATACACCGGCAGTGGAATTCCTTGTTTATGAATATGCATAATTTAATAATACTAAGAACTTATACAAGATCAAATGTTCATCTATCACTATGTCTGAGGCTAGATCAAACGTATAAGTCTCAAATCTAAATCCATAACCCAACAGCTGCATATCTTCCTGGAAGTATAAACTTACTCTAGCCGTCGCATCAAAGGCAAGGCACTATGACCTCTTGGTCATAGCTGGCTCATTGCTCGCTTATGTAAAAAAATTCAAGTCAATGAAGTCAATGACCCTGTCGGTTGTTGTTCTGCACCAATTTAATATCTGTAGTACTATGGCTGTCTTTATTTTCCACGTTAGATACACTAAACCTTTAATTTTCACATATTTTTAGTAATTTCTCACCACATTGAAAGGCTTTACCTGTGAACGGCGGCGTTTCAAAATCGCTAAGAATATGTCTAATCTGATAGTGAGTCTCCACAACAATTTCATCTACCCATACATCTTGAACCATCCAAATTCATTTTAAGTTCATCATGACTTCAAACATTATGGCACGTGAATTATATATCTATACATATGAAATTGGAGTGTCTGTTAGTAATATTGAAAATACCGCCTTTACTACATGCATATGAATATATATACATATGGTTCATACACCAAAATAACATTTCTTATAATTTTTGTCTGTCTGTTTGTTTGTTCTAGCTAATCTCTGAAATGGCTGAACCGATTTTAACGGGACTTTTATTGGCAGGTAACTGATGCAATAAGGAGTAACTTAGGCTAGAAAGAACTACATATACTAAATTACTTTTGTGTTAAATTTGACGCGAACCTAGTCGCGGGCACAGCTAGTAGATATATATATGATTATATACATGACTACTATCATCCTTAGCTATCCATAAGTTTCTGTAACGTCATCTGAAAATGCTTTGCGATCACGCTGATAATTTCAAACTTTCCCTTGAATGAACAATAACACTCAAAGTCAAACAGGGCCATAACTTGTTTCAAAGGTTTTCGTTACAATGGAAAACTGGCATCATCATGACAGTAATAAAGTGTAACTTGCCTTAACGACCGTTGTTTAAATTAAGTTTACCCAAAATTATTCGAGCTACTGTCATGCTTAAATGCATGCAGATGACGTAATTTAGTTGGCAATGTCCCTGCCTGTGAAGCAAAAGGTCCCGGGTTCGATTCCCGGTGGGGCAGACATTTATGTGTCAGAAAAGTTTTTGTTCTCGGATCATAGGTAGTATGTCTTATCTGTATTGTTCATGCTATTCACACAGAATCTTAATGGGGGGAGTATGAACGTTTTATATCTCATGTATACATACAGTCAAAGTGATTTGGGATTTTGACAAATGGTTATACCTATCATCGCAACCCTTACCTCCTACTGAATTGGATCTCCGATCTCGCTACGCAGTGTACATACTTCACGCCTTTGAGAACATTAAGGAGTTCTCAGGTGCGCGATTTCCTCACTATGTTTTCTTTCACTCAGATAAGTGATTAATTGATTTCTGATACGTAACTTTGGATAATATAGTTGTATACAGGATTCGGAATAAGCTCCCGTACGCAAGACCAACGTTCAATCTGCTTAAATATCAAATTGTGATACTTTAGAAATAACATAATATCTTTTTTTATTAGAACAATAGACAAATTAAATGAGGATATTTTATTATTTGAGTTACTAGTGATACTAAAGACCTAATCGGGATGCAAAAGGAAAAATAGATATGGTTAAGTCTTCTTTATAATAAGTTCTTTTATAATAACTGTCCTACTGCTGAGCTTGCATATCCTGTCATAATATGAGGTGGTAAAGACCGCTGTCCGTGACGCAGATTTCCTCACGATTTTTCCTTTTTCCGAAGCAAGTGATGATTAACTTGTAACTCACATAACTATTTTTAAATTAGAGGCGCGTACAGGGTTAAAATTCACGCCCCCAAGTTCGGGAAAAAAGTTCGAGCTACAAGGCTTATTAGGTAAATACGTAACTGCTGGTTATTCGAGACCTAAAGCCTACGAATTCAGTAGAAAGCAACAGATTCAACGGCTGATAGATGAAGTTGTTACCATAATTTTTCTGATCCAAGAATCCACTTAAAGGGAAAGAAATATTAGGTGTTCATAATAATACGACAGAATAAAAGCAATACTTACGAATAATTTTAAATTACGTGTCTCAAAGTATTATATATATGCCATTTTCGATTATCATACATAAACAATATCGGTCATACGATGTTTTCGCTAAGTAGAAAGGCAAAATATTATGTAAACATACTATTATGTGTTACCAAGAATATATGTACCTAAGCTCTAACCAGTAGCGCTAGCTTCACATACGTCATTACTTCTTTGTACAAACTGGAACACAACAAAGTCGGTACGATACAATGACGAACACTCAAAACGTGACATTCGTAGCAATCTCGTAGCTCCATCGTAGCGTCGTAGCCCGGGCGTAGCGCACATCAAAGCTACGAAGTGGCTTATTACACTACAATTATTGGAATTTATTGCTGTGTTGAGACTTCGCTTATAACAATGGGAGACATTGTACTACTACGACTTGGCTTCGCCCCATGTTCATTGTAGTTATGGAAATATGCCGGCTTGTTCTTAGCATGAACCAAAACATTATATATAACTGCAAGTAAAAGTTATTTATTAAAATTAACCATATTTAATTTATGAAATAGGAAAAATATGTAAGCTTATACAGTTATTTATAGAAGTTTGTGCGGCTTATGTATGTTGCTACCACACTTTTAAATAAAATGCTCCTCTTAAATAAACATCCTCGTGTGTCAAACATTTCACTTTAAGTTCAGGATCCTATGTTAACTAGTATAATAATTTCGAATTAAGGTATTTTAATGTGAAGTATCTATAGGCTTGCCTTGACAGTTCAACCAACTTGTATGCCGTGGCGACAAATGGCATGACCATGTCATGCCGTGAGTCCGTCTCTACGCCAACACTCGCGTCTGCCTTGTGAGTACGTACGCGCGTACTTTTTATGAATTATTTATATATATATGTTTCGTTAATATTAGCCATAACAAAAAGAAGCCTATTTTATGAATAAACCTCATTTTTTTCTTTATATTACACTTCATACTTCGTTATAGGAATTTATGAATTATAAATTTCGATATTAATATTAATGTTCACATCTGCCAGGCGTCTAGCGAGGGCCCTTTTTTTATTCATTTTACTTCCAAATTTTTCTAAATTGAAAATAAATTATCTTTACATTTAATATCATGAAAATACTCAGTATCCATACTTTTATCACGAACATCCCGTCACCATGAACCCCGTGGATTTTATAGGTGTGAGTAACGCTCAACTGGGATAACTTGACAGTGTTGAAGTTCCACTTTTGATGCTTTTGATGGGTGAATTTTCAGAAGAATTTGAATAGAACTTTACCAATATAGTCCGTTCACCAAATTAGACTGTAAATCCACTTACCAACAAATAATATTGAAAATGAGAATCATTTAAGTCGCAAAAAGAACTGTTCACAACACTTAGATGTTGTTGTGGTGTGTATTTCAGTGTAAATTTTAAGTTAACTTCAAATCTATATATATATATATATATATATTTATATTTATATATGGATGTTTAAATATATATAAAATCGATAAACTCAGAAACTACTTGATCGATCATTATGAAAATTTGTATATATGTGTATTTTTCCGTGGATAAAGTTTATGCGATGCCCATCGATAAAACTCTAGTAATACTTACACTAGTAGTTATAAGTAAACATGTTCCCAAACCGAAAAATAAATAAAAACATTCCATTACTTAGAACGCTTAAAATAAAGCAAAACTTCGCGACTCTGTAAAACTCATTACAACATTCTCTCGTCTCATCTCTTAGGGCATAAATATACGGGAAGATTACGTCCCGTCGACAGGTACCTGCAACATGTTCGTGTCATCACGGAGAGTGAGAGCGTGATGTAACTTAACGCACCGGAATATAACGTAACGAAGCGTAACTTTGTGTAACGTAGAGTAATATAGTATGAGTAAATGTAATGCAGTAATAAATATACAACTTAGTAATAACATCATATCTTATATATGTATATTTATATATGGTGTTTATTTGTGTATTTTTGTAAATTATTTGTTTGTTTTCAATTATTGAAGAACTACCAATACTTCTCACTATCTCTAAAGATTGACTGGTAGATAATGCCATTAGGCATTAAATCCAAACACCTAGTTATAGTTATAATACCTAATTATAGGTTTTTAATAAAGAGTAAAATAAATAAATAAACATAAGAAAACAATGATAAGTTATAAATGATAAATTAGTATATTTGTGATACTCTTAATAAAATAAAGTATAAACACTAATAAATATATATATATAACAACTAAATTGCACTAGGGCCATGTAGATATATGTGTGTAAATAAAAAAGTGTGTGCGTACAAAATACGCATGTCAGAAGTGAAACTTCTTTGGCAAACTAAATCATAAATCTCGTCTATATTTGTACTTATCTAAAGCTTTTTACTAAACTAAGAGAAAGAGGGAAAAGGAATATATCGAAGGAATTTCATGAATTTAATTGTAATAAAAATTATAACAGTGTAGAAAATTAATACTAATAATTTTTTTTAATATATCTTCGATATTTACTTATAATTTTTCCATATATATATTTATAATTATTCGATATTTTCGTATCACGCTTCACGTTTTTTCCGTAAAAAATTTACTCTCATGCGCAGAAACAAATTTCACTTAAAAATAAATAAAATCCAGTTGTTTAATTCGTGTCGAAATGAATATTTCATTCCAAGCACTATTTCCCGTTATACACGACAATTTCTTTAAGTATGACTACAAAATTACACAAACTATTATGTTAAGTCCAAATTGCTCAGCTTAATTGAACTTATTTAAGGTAAAGTTTTGTTATCATAACAGAAAGATGGTGAAAGCGACCCTTAGTAAAACAAAAGTTTCCAACACTTTAAAACTCATTACAACATTCCGCGTCTCATCTCTAGGCTGTATTATATACAGTATTGTTACGTGCCGTATGCTACGATGCCTGGCTACGACACATTCGTAGCGACACCGTAGCAAGTAATGTAGCATAATGTGCTACGGGCTACGGTACTACGAGTTTACGAGATATGTTATTAAATGCTTCTATATCATCACTGTATAATATACAACGGAGTCCCTATCCGTCTGTCTATATGCCATTATCTCAAAATCGCCACTTACCATCAGATGGGATAGTAGTTGAGTACTGACTTATACTTAGTTAAAAAAAAATCTTTACGGAATTTTAATAGCTATTGTTATTTGTTTTATTCGTATCTGCTTCAAGTGAATCGTACGCTTACCAAGTAAAACACAGCGTCATTTCTAAATGGTAAATAATGTCGTATACGT
Organism: Calpodes ethlius; assembly: GCA_018251375.1. NCBI lineage: Eukaryota > Metazoa > Arthropoda > Insecta > Lepidoptera > Hesperiidae > Calpodes > Calpodes ethlius. The sequence goes on along the minus strand of DWPA01001375.1, from coordinate 13,089 downwards.
TAATAAATACATTATAATACCAGTAACTGCAATAAACTAAAGCGATTAAAACCACTCAGGTGCAAAAACAGATTTAGAAACAAAGACTTTGATTAAAACGATATATACATAGCGGATATTATATACGCAACAACAAACTTGGATAAACTTGCATCCAATCACTACAGCTTTAATAACGAGGGCGATGTCGCGACGGCGCCACCGTCGCGTGCGCGCATATTATTCATTAACCATTAATTGCGTACATTAATTGCTTCCTCTGAGTCGAGAAACAAGCATTGTTTATTTGGTCGTTAATTAGATGTTTGCCCTTTGAAGATCATGCATGAAATTATAATGAAGCTTGATGACTGAAATTGTAATGATTTTGTATTGCACGGGCTTCATTCGCTCTTGAGCATATATTGAGTTGGAGGAAGTCGGGTATTGAATTGTTACTTTATTCCCAACTAGATGTTGCTCATGGCTTCGGTCGCGTAGTAAAAAGAACAGTAGTAAAAAGTTAACGATTTCTTCCTATCATTCGTTGCCAGGCAACGCTTTTTTGTTGCATACATTCCATAATTTGCCTAAAATATATATCGTAATGGATATTCCCGCAGATATGAGAAATAAGATGGCTTTTCGCTGTAAAAAGTAGCCTATGTCACTCTACACTCAACAACCTCCACACAAAAAATATACCATAACGACATTGTTGAGCCGTGAAAGAAGGGCAAACAAAAACAAACAGACACATTTTGTATTTTTAATAGTATATATATTTGGTATATATAAAAAGATGACTTCTGGAGAATCAATTACTAAGCAGGTTATGCCTTCCTATGCTGTCTACTCTTGAATAAAACCCTGCACACGGCAGATGTGCATGATAAACATTGACTACTGACACGGCCCGTCAACTATACTTCATCACTACAATAAAAAAACAGTAAAATATTCACAGAAGGCGTACCTTCTATCTCTTCGCATAAGTAACACAATTTCCGTAAGTTTGAAGTGGTTATATGAAACGGACGTGAGCAGTGAAGCGTAATAAACTTGTTCGGGAAATTAGTTTACTTTCTGCCTGCGACGTAAACCACGGCGCATATTGTCAACGTGGGGGCAAAAATTTAAATATTAACATAAGGGCCCATGCACACCATATTAGGAGTACATTACAACTGGCCAGCAATAACGAATTCTTTTTTATGTTAATAGCAGACAAAGCTGACAAACGAGTTCGTCTAATGATGAGTTTATACCGTAGCGCTCGGATTCGATAAACTGATACGTTAAAGCTGAGAATGAATCGCGAAAAGAGAATGAATGAAGGAATTTGTTCTCGAGCCCTCACCCGAAATAAAAACAGGTTGTTTGGCGATTGACTCAACTATAATAGGATAATGTTAACAATAACTGTAGTAATAATATTAATATTTTAATAATCATACCAATTGATCTAAACATATCAATTTATATATGTCAAATGCGTTGTCATCGAAATTAAGCAGTGTGTCAAATTAAAATTTGACCCTAACAAGTGTACTAATAAATATTCGTTACATTGCGAGTAAATCAATGTTTAGTTAAGATATGTATAATAAGAAAAAATATTAGGTGTAACAGAACACACGTTTTAATCCATTACATGAAACCTGAAAGTATATTAAACTCACTCCATATACTTCACATTAAAATCATTTATTAAACATTTTAACTCATATTTACTTTAAAAATATCTGGTAAGTTGAAAACATGATAATTATAATATTTGCCAAAGCTTGGTATATTAGGTAAACATTATGCTTGGAACAAAGGATAAACATAGATTAATTAGCGGTACCGAGACACAGCACTGCGTTTCGTGAACACAGACAATTAGGAGAGACGAACTGTGCCGAATATAATTACCTACGTAATTAGGGAGTAACTGGCAGCCCACCTTTGTTTTTATATGCTTAACCAGTAAAAGAAATATGTAATACTCCCTTGATTTATAGTAATAATACATTATTTTCTCGTATAAACACAGATATTAATTAATTATGTCGGAATGTACTTTATTCCGAACAAAAACGTGTTTTGCACGTGATTTAACAATTACCGCTGATCGTACGAATGAATATATGAAGACAGCACCTGCAATTATATAATTGTTTGGGCTACAAATACATTCCAGCCAACCTATCTTGGTATTGGGTAACTCCACCGAACGGATAAAGCTATGAAAACCGGCCATTTCGGTTTTAGGTCACTACTTTATACTACTCCCCTTATCTTTAACTTTGAGTGTCTGGTAGCTACCACTCCCATGCTAAAATTAATGTTAAAATATTTTTATGTGTTTCAAATAAAGTCTAGATACCTCATAATATCCTCCAGTCCTTTTTCGACAACGATTTGGTGTAGCGGACACTTAGTGGAATTCAACCTTAACTCTTCCCATTCTGAAAGGGAATTTTTAAAACAGTGGAATAGTTCCTTAGATTGTCATTTTATCTTTAGCCCTCTATTACCTAAAAATATTTCTTTTAACCTAATAAATTGAATTTTTTAATAATGAAGTGTTCTTAAATATATATAATTCTAGTACCCATTAAGATTCCATTCAGAACGGAATATAGTCAAATCTTGCTAATAAGTGATGAGAGAATATCAGAGTATCAAACAATGAAGTACTTGTAGAAATTTATAAAAACAAACAAGAAAAAATTTAACGCTGCTAAGATATAGAATAAACAGATATTTTAACGTCATGTACAAATACATACGAAATAAAAATAATTAAAATCATATACCTTAACTTATTAAAAAAATTTAACTAAATAATTTCTAGTGGAGATTTCACGCGAAATATGTTATAAAACTAAACTGACTTTAGTACTTGAATTAAGCATGGGAATATTCAGCATATACAGAGGCACGGAAGTGCACCCGCTAAGACGAGCAACACTACCTACATTTTCTCGGAGCGTTTCATCATATTTTTAAACCCTCCTAGCTTCGTTAAGCATCATGTAAGAGGGCTGAAATTTTTAGGATAAAATGTAGAAAGGAAACTTATAATAAAAGTGTATTCACCTGAGTTTTATATTTTAGATTAAATTAATACGTGATAGCCTAGTGGTTCGAACGTTGGTATCCTGAGTGTGGAGTCGTGAGTTCGAATCCTGCACGCATCTCTCATTTTTAAAAAGTTATGTGCGTATTAAGTTATTTATTACTTGCTTCGGTGAAGGAAAATATCGTGAGGCAACCTGCCTACCTGAGAATTCTCCAAAATGTTCTCGAAGGTTTATGAAGTCTACCAACACGCACTTAGCCAGCGTGGTGGACTACGGTCTGTATCCCTCACATTTTAAAAGGAGACCCGAGCCCAGTAGTCGGATAGTTATTGGTTGTAATGATGATGATGAATGCACATCAAATTTACCATTTTTTCATCTAATCGCCTTTCAAAACCTCAAAAGTCCTAGTAGATTTGTATGCAAGCTGGAATTTATAAAAAAAAATATATGCCTGTAGACTGAGGTATATTTCATCGCGCCGTAGTCAATAGTACGACAAATGTTTTCCAAGCAAGCCTTAAATCATATAAAATTAATGAACGTAATAATGAAAAAAGGAAAAAATTATACGCACAACCTTTGAACTGTACTACGCTTCGGCCTAATAAATGGATGTTGGCAACGCTTTGTTATTGATATTATGAACAAATTCCCCTATTTAGATTGTAAATTTCTACCAAAGTTTTACGTTTCGGAGTTTCTTATGAAAATTTTTAGGTATGGATTCACGTAGCCACGATGTCTCCGGAGTAAAAAACGTTCAAGAGGGGCAGTACCCACTTACCGACAGGTGGTCAGTTGGTTCATTTGTCGACTATTAAACGCTATTTCAGTTGAGCCAATATCAACGAAGTCTCGGTCTGAAGCATACTCTAGGTTACAAAGATGTTTAAAAGATTTATTACTTTTTTTACTATAATTAAAACGTTTATAACAATTACATTGATTATAAACACAGTTATGCTTCTCGCTCGCAGAACCTCATGATATTCAATACAATACCTATTCCTTTCAGAGAACCCTGAAAACATTTCCTTTGCTCCTTTAAATAACTGAATCGAATGAAGTTATATTTACACCATATGTGTATTTTTAACATACAACTGTTTAAAGTTCTAACAAACCATTAGCTAAGCCATAGCAAAAACAGCCATATATCATTCAATATTCCAATATAGTAAGCACAAATGTACTTTAATTTATATTCTCGACATTATTACTTACAAATAGGAAATCGTTAATATATGTATGAACATTTAACGTTCGCTACATAGGAACAGGCAGACTAGTTAGTTATAAAGCCTCGACTAAATTAAAGTACCAGATATAAAACTTGAAGTTATGGTGCTATAATGTTTTATGTCGCAAGATGTCAACCGTGCAATTTGGAGTTCTATTAAAAATGGTTTCATGTACGAATTTCAATGCAGACCTTAATTGGAATGACCCAGCTGTATGGTATGGCTTTTTGTATGCGATTATATCAACATATTGTCTCTTTACAAGAGCAAGGTCACATCAAAATCGATATTCGATTTTTTTTTTTATCTTTTTTAATTAACTCATATTGAACTGCGATTTTTGCTTATATTAAATAAGCACATCAATTTCATTGTTTTCACACAATAAAATTGTCAATATTTTACAACATATCAATGCTTTTTATGTGTCTTAAATTCCTCTCCTGTAAAGTGTTTTTGTAAAGAGGCGATATTTGTTTTTTTTATTCCCTTATAATGTACAGTAATAAATGTTAACAATTCAGACAGAATATAATAGTAACAATTAAACATGCTTGGCTTAAGAAGTAAAAACAAAATTATTTATTGTTGTATGGACGATTAAGTTGTTAAGTTACAAATGTCTGTTTCTCAAATAAGAAGCGTAGCGAAGCGCCGCGAAGTTCCAGCGAAGTTTGGCGACGATTTACAAAAAGAGGACGCCGAACCGCGAAGAACGAGCGGGAGCACTTTCAGATGTTTCTGAATTTCATTGTTTATTTGCGCATTGTTTTCATTTCTCTAACACTACCTTATAAGAAAGTTTAGAACCAATTTTCTCTGCAAGTTTGATTTAAATGCAGACCAGGATTGTAATAAGTTCACACTTTCAGTTTATTATTTTTGCGAAACAAACATTCGGAACCTAGACCCTATTACGTATATATTTTATCATATTACTATAATATATAACACAAGCAATATTAACTGTTCAAATGTTGCTACAATAATAACATGTTGGTAATCAAAACCACGTAGTGTCAGTTTGTGAATTTTTGTGTAAATTAAGTGCGTGTATTTTTATTGGTCCCTCTGATTTAATGATCAGAGTATTAGATCTATCGATCCATTCTAGAGAATTTGTAACTAAAGTTTTACGACCTGCATAAAGTTATGATGAGGAAAATACGGAAAACCTATGAAAGTCAACGTTTCACCGACTGGCCGCTGAATATAAAATGCGGCCATCACATGTTCCGTGACGGGTGTATTAAAACATTTTCCTCGTCAAATATTCATAGGACCCTTTGAGGGATTTTCTTTGGAGGTTGCAACTATTGGTTGATACGAAACACTTAAATATGATGTTCTTATTAATATTACATTTATCGTACATTTAAACATACATCTTACTATTCACGTTTTACTTTTTTCTCAATTTGACATGTTTCACGCTCTTCTAGAAACTTAACTTAAAATTTATCTAAAAGCATTTCAGAGTCCACTTAAAATAAAAATGCTTCTTTGAACCACGCAATTTCGTTTCTTGTTCATATTGCAACCATTTTATACCTAATAAACTTAGGAAAATTCAGTAATTTCCACTGTTACTCGAAATTACAACCGCTTATTTTAACGAACATAAAAAACGAACTTAAAAAACCGAGAAGCTAAGCTCCCTTTAGCTTACGTTATATATTTTGTTTTAATTTAAGGAAGGTAGTTCTGGTTCGTCGAAAAATAAAGATTATTCTCTTCAAACCACCCACATGAAGTATCACATCGGCCTTTACAGCTTCACGCGTATAGATTTTTTTTAAATGACTGTTGCTGTTGGCCATTTCGATCTAAAGATCTGTAAACAGCTACGCACGACCAGAATAATTTTTCGAATTAGTTGTTGGCCACTGACATGAACTGCACGATTGAATCAACAATTATTATTTTCTTACTTGACTATACATTTCATTGTACTTTCATTTATTTTAAATTTCCTTTGTATTCATTCTTGAATAGGAGCAAAAAAACACATAAAAATAATACTCGCGTAGTTTTAAAGTAGATACATTACTAACTTCGTAGATCTTATATTCCCTTTGCGGTTTTCTTGTTTACGAGTTGGTCCCCGGGACTACATCCGCGTGAATATAATTTTTATACAAACTGTCATACCCTATTTCAACCTCTTAGATAATGCTTAACTTGCAACTGTTTTTTACTCTTCCTATACATAAGAAACAAGTGCAAATAATTTTATAATGATAATTACTAATTCAGTTTATTACTAGTTTCATGCATTGTCTTACAGTCAGAGAATTAAGTATTTTATCAAATATTTTCATTAAGTTTTGCAATAGCCAATATTTTTTTGTAGATATAATTAAATGTATAAATTAAAATAGTTTACCATCATAAACACATTAACATTTAATTGTATTTCGTGTAAACTAGTGCTAATATACGTTCTATTTTTAAGAAATTTCGATCTTGAATTAACAAATCTAACCTATATATAGAAAATAAGTACATGCAGTAAATTTCCCTGCTGTATAAAAGTATATTTGTGTCATAAACAAACAGATAAAATACTGGTTTATATTTGAATACTTTTCATGTTTATGAAACTGGTTTTACCGACATGTACAAGCAAATACATACCTTCGGTTGAAGGAAGCGGTTTGATGTAGGTACTAAAGATTACATAAATTCAGAAATATACTCATAGCACAGCTCATAAAACATGATTGCAACGAAACTGCATAAACATATTCTACTTTTATTTTTATTTATAAACGTTTATACTAAGAAAATAAGATAATTGAAGTGTATCAAAGGGCTTATAATATACTAGCTGAAACCTGCGCGTGTTGTGACGCTAATATGAAATTAATTGAAATGTCAGTGGCGCCACCTGTCGAAAATTGGTCGTACCAACTTAGAAACCTTCCTGGGCTTATACACAACAACTTTGCTGAAGATCATGACATGATTAAATGTATTGTTTACGATTCTATAAAGAACATACAGACAAACATTCATTATATAGATGAAGGTCTTTAGAACACTCATATGTTTTCTACTCGCCTTCTGTCCTGTTACAACATCTTCGCCAATGCACATTTACTTAACCTGGTAATAGTGGCAATATATTCTCCAGATCCTAATAATGACAATGGATCCACATCCTGCAGCGAGCTGCTAACGGGCTGAAGCTAAGAGAGCCATTGAGTCTACTCTTCCAGCACAATTTGCCACTTAGTAAGTTAAACAGCTGCTCATTGGCACAAAGGCATAATGCAACCGCACGTCGCGAACGAGCGGTGAGCAAAGCGTGTGAAATTCATAAGCTTTGATCACTGGGTCCGTACAATGAGCAGAGTAAGTGACAAGTCAATTTTCGAATCAACTGATTTGATTAACACCCTAATTAATGCATGCTGATTGCCAGTTAATGACGTTTGTGTAGTCTCGGAATTCTTAGTTAAAGTTATTTAATGATATCGAGTATCACGAAACATCGAGAACATCGAGCGAAAGTTTTGTGAAATTACCTCTAATTAATTTTGGTGGTTAATAAGATAACAAATAATTATGTGGCGACATGTTTTAAATGGTAAATTATAAACTATTTTAATATAACATTAAAAAAAACCGTTTATCTATCTACTAGAGCACTACACATTTTCAATGGGTGGAAAACATTAAATGAATCCCGATTCGGATATAACCAGTTTAAACTGGATTAACACTAACGCGAGTTACATTAAGAGTGGAGTAAAGCAATAATACTTGCTTTAAAATATAAAAAGTACCAGAAAGTAAAATAGAACAATTGGTTAAACAGAACAAACAGTTAAGTTAGTTAGTAAGTTTATTGGAATGCGTCGGCAAAGCCAGCAAATTAGGAAACTGTGCGAGGAGTTGTGGTGAAATCCGTTTAAGCCGTAGTAAAACTTTAATAACTCAGTCTCTACTCGGGTCGGTAATCCCGCGAGAGCACGCTCGTATGTTAGACGTTCGCGAAGGATAGTGCGATATGTATTAGTAATACAGATGCTCGCGACTTCATCCACACGGAATTAGAAGCTCCATCACATAATAGCATGTTTCTCTCGTACAGAATCGCGGCTAATGTTCAAATAAAGCTGATGTATTTACTAAAGTATACTTATGAATCACTTTCATTACTTTAGAGTTAGAAACCTCATTCGTTTACAAGGTGCATCTCGTACATGTATTTAGTAATGAATCCCTTTAAACTATTTTATGTTCCATAAGTTTTTATAATGACGCTGACTAAGTGAGACTTAAAATTCTTTGTCAGTTTTTAATGGCTATCAGGAATAGTATTTCGCATAGGTTCTTAATAATATAAGAGTAAATCATTTACTAACAACCACGTAATTTTGTAAACTAAAAGAAAGATTCAAAACTAAAATAACAAAATCTGAATTTCCTTCCGTATTATTACGGCTGAGTCAATAACATTTCATTAATGTATCATAGCAGATTTTAAATTTAATTCAATTTAATTTAAATATGCCGTTAGGCTGACGCAAGAAGATTTAAAATTCACAAAGTTAGAAGCGAGGGCGTAAATGGGACGCGCGCGGACACTTTCAAAGTTTGTCATCGCTGTTGCTACGTTATCGTGAGTCGAGCGCTCGCTAAATAAGGGAAGGGTACAGACTCATTTGAACGCCGCTCCTTAAATGTGTCGTATACACAAGTACCAAGAAACTTGAGTCCATGTTGCACTGTCTAGGAAACGCTTAAAGCCTTGTTACTAGTGAGTGAGTTATGAAACGGTTGAGGGGATCGGAAGTTGGGTAGGAGAACTTTACTAAACTGTTATGAGGGGATCGAACTTCGAATTACATTTCTGCTATGCGATCTAGGTACTTCTCATACAGGCATTTCTCTCTCCATCCTTATCCTCCTGGGAATCGTAGAGTTAACGGCCGAAAGTCTACCTAAAATTCAATGCTCCTTGTGCACTGACCAGAATTCTGCTGTGAAATGTATACTGTATAGAAGTCAAGAACCTTCAATATAACTACCTCATCTCTACTGCTTCACCCGATGCTTGACAAGTTGGATTGCGAGCAAAGGAAACTGCTCGGACTGTAAATATGAAGCTAATGACATTTAAAGAAAATATACCCTTAAATTCACACGAACGCAGATAACGTAAAGACAATATAAATATCCACGGTAAATCCATTATAACTAAATTTATAGTTGAAACAATACCTCGAAAAACCTCCTGCCACGTTATATGACATCACACAGTTACAACATATACCTTGAAAATTAACTACAATGATTATTAATAATTAACTTATGAATATACCTACATTAGCCATTAACACGTAATTTTATTCAATTTCCCATTTTATTACTCAAACTGAAGTGAAAGCAAAAGCCAGATACTTTAAAACTGATTTTATCTTCCATTAAAGCAATGGAGAAGTCTGTTCGACGACTGCTTAAATTATTCCCTTTTATAAAGTATCTTTAATAAAAAAACTTGTAATCCATCTTCGTTGAATCGTTTGGCGTGTTCAAGATTAATTGTAATGTTTTAAGATCTCTCCATCGGATATAATAATTTGGAAATTTTCGTAGATCTATCACACAAAATTCATACTTTGCCATCTCGATGCAATTATTTATGTTTTTAAATTTTCGAAAGATTGAGTTTTTGTGACAAGAATCTCGCATCTCAATTCTGTAAGATATATTGAGAAAATATACCCTTAAATTCACACGAACGCAACTAACCTAAAGATAACATAAAACTTAAATGCAACTAAATGTTTAAACTAACTCTTTTCCATTAAACAAAACGGAACAAACACCACAACAATGTTACAACTTAACGCGATCAAGCTTTCAGTTTAAATCCAATCACCAGCGAACACAACTAAACAATGCCGAATTCGGACCTAGCAACAATGAAATAGTTTAACAATTGGCGGAATGCTTTCGGCTCTGAGCTCGTTTATCTTTATACAGAGGTTGTTTGCTTTGTCAAAGGGTGTTTCTTTAGTAAAAACAAAAGATATTGCTATATCCTTAAATGGTATTGACTTCGCCGACTAATGTGTGTAATGTTTGTTGTTACTTATTTTGAAAAATAAACTCGATATATCACAAATATTTAATTTACACATTAATAAATAACGCATTCGCTGTCCCTGTGCCTTTGATGTCATGGATAGCACACAGAAAAGGAACAAAAATTTAAACTCATCATTCATATATCTACCTCGCCGGTATCCTTCTAATGGCAATCCGGTATGGTAATCATTGCGCCTCACAGGTCGTTATATTTTATAGCAGTAACATTGGCTTGGAAAATAATTACATTAAAGTTTTATAGTTACTGCTAATATGAGGATGATAGCGGGTAATATGGCGGAGTACCATCTAAATATAGAGTCATGCGTGTTTGTAATGTAATATAATCCTTAAAACTCCAACCTCGGGTTAGGTACCAAGTTGAGGATTATACGAGGCTTCCTCAAGAGTAGAAACCGGTGCCATGTAGTAGGCCACGAATGGTTCGATGCCAATATATGGATTATCTCTTTTAGCTTTTATAGCCTGATGAAAAAGTAGACAAACTGCCTAATAGTAAGTGGTTACAATCGCCTACATACATGAGCAACACCAGAGTACTCGACAGTCCGTTTGATGTGCATGGAATTTCAATCTCCTGCTAGTGATGTAACGGTAGCCTGTAGGCACCAAGTCGAACAATTCCACGGAGTACTTACTGTTGTAAAAACGGTAGACTACACAAAGAGGAAATATTTCCCTTCTGAAATTCAGGTGTTTCAATCCATTAGTCATTGGGTCGTTGACAACTTTAGTCCCTCACTTCTGTATGGTGTCAAATAGGATACTGATATTATGACGCCAAAGGAGAGAGCGGCACTTCATGTGGGGTCTAACTTATACTTTACGAAACAGCAGATATCTTTCAGTAATTTTTTGCTTCACCCAGGTTAAGATACCAAGCTTTTTTGATTCTAATTTAATGTTGGTTTCCAGATGGCCCTGATACTCCATATAATTTGAGATGCCAATCGTGAAAAACCTAACAATTTTACTTTTGTGAGCATGGTACCCTGGTATTTAAATGCTACAACAGATGGAGTTTCCTTAGCGGTAAACTTACTGATGCACCTTTATACAGAAACAATATATTTGCTAAGATTTCGAATCGTTTTTGACCGATTTTTATAATAAAGGTAGCTATTACATCCAAGATTCGGTATTGTCAAATTCGAGATTACATTCTCACTAAAGCTAAGCTCGATTCCCGCTGGGAATGGATGTGACGACGGGCTCAGTACAACGCGGATTCACTTCAAAGAATGAAATTACATATCTACAGATAAACCTTCACAGTAATACAACTGTCTTTTTTATTCTATTCTGATTTAATCATTATTTTGAGTATTTCTCAGGTATTTTATTTTGTATCTGTCAAAGTTAAGATGAATTTTGTTTTACAGTGATGTAGCTATTAACAATATTTAGTCCTAGTTAAATTTTATTAAAATAAAGATATTTGATTATAAATTAATAGTTAAAAAAACTTAACACACTTACACTCCAACAAATTTAGTAGCTGTGCTATTCGCCATTGAGAAGTTCACTTGCCTGGAGCTAACCCTCAATAAAGTATCAGGTCGTATTTGTCACAAAGACGCATTATTATTAGATCTAAAGCAATGTGTCAAATTTCAGATTAATAGGATAAGAGAAAGTATCTCTTATTCAACTTGCAAGATTTGACCTAAACAAACATACTAACAAACTAACAATCATTGCAAGTTAAATAAAAACTTTTACAAACAAACAGTACTGTTTGTTTTTTGTCTGTTTATCGGATTGTTTGTTTCTGCGTTTGTTTTAACAAATTTCAGTAGCAATGTAACCAATTTGAATGCGATTAACATTATACTTTAATAATAAGCTAATACTTTTTGACATTATTTTTAACTTTATTAAAAATGGTCACGTACTGTGTATATACAGTTATAAGTTTGTCTGTTAAATTACAGCTGCAAATCCCGAGGACGAAGATGGAATGTCTCATTTTAAATAGCGCTCGTTCAAGTTGATTTTATTCTTATTGAAGAGCACTATTTGAAGTTAACGTTCTGATAGTTTACACATTTCCACGCTGGTAGAATGAGAACAAAAAATGCGAGTATTATAGCAAAGAATTGAACCTGGGAACTTTCGCGTAACAAGCTACACATTTTTATATGAGATTCATTATCTATTTTTCTGGTCCCGATTGGACGGGGGCGCATCGCATATACGCCGTACGCATCGTAAATATATAATAGGGCCTTGTTAGAAAACATACAAATTCCAGGGGAGAGCAATTATCCTCCCCTGTTCTCCCGTCAGTACACCCATGGATTAGGATTACTGATGGATAGAATATTAAGAGCGTCCGTAAATCTCTCAAATTGCTTTTCTCCGTAAAAAGGTGTATGTACTGTTAAATTAGAAATATGGAGGGCGAAATAAAACTGGCAAGTACATGAGATAGCATTTCCCACACACGGCACACCTGTAGGCTTTATTGCACGCTCGTCTCATCTCGCCACGAAACACGGCTGGCCTACATTCACACTCGCTTGCCACGCTCGAGCTCGTAGGCTGTACTCACAACGTAAAAATAATTATGAATAAAATCCATTAAAGTATCAGATTATGCTTCAAACGACATTAATAATAGAAATTGTTGTTTTTACTGTTGTTGTATGGTATGGGAAACATAAAAACAC
>DWPA01001374.1:0-18883 GCA_018251375.1 Calpodes ethlius | reverse complement strand
CATTAATATATCTAGAGTAATACAAATGTATTAAGAACTCTTATAAGCAAAGTATATCAATTTAAATAAAAATACAAATTTAAGTTGATAATTCTGTCTAAAATTACAGCTTAAGTGCTAAAATTAATAGCACAAAAATTACATTCCTATAATTTTTCTTTATAAAGGTGTGAATATTACCTCTTCTTTTTCTGAATGTAGCTCTCCATCTAAGTGCTGTTGTCGCAGTCTCGAAAAGTCAGGTGCCATCGGGTCCACAACTTCAGTAGACGTGTCGTAGAAACCTGCTGCGGGCCTCTTTTCAAACGGTATCTCAGAGTTGTAGTCCACACCACGCTTTTTCTTTTTCCTTAAAAAGATAACCACTCATATCACATTTCGATAAATAACATTTATGTAGATACAGTTTACCATGTTTAAAGGGATTTCGGGCGATATTATACCTAAAACTGTACAGAAAATGTATCCAGTTTACCAAGTATCTAAATGTTGTATTGGTTTCTTTAGGGACTTCTAAAGTGGATGGTTAAACAAGTCAACACACCAACATAGCAACATATCTTAGATAATATTTTGAAACGAGTAATAATGAATATTTTACACTTCTATTACCTAATTGGCACAGCAATTCCCGCGGCACTCAGTTCTCTTCTCTTCTGTAAGGCAGCGAGACGCCGAGCCTCTTCCAACTGCTTTTCCCTGGCTTTCCGTTTCGCTTTTTTACCTTGAGTATTGGCAAGACGAGCGCGCGCCTCCGAGAGCATTTCGAGTTCTGGAATCAACCATAAAATAATAAGGTTAGGTACTAATAAATATAAAATCTACCTACTACATGTTAGAGCAAATACTGTGCAGTTAATACTTCACAGTGTCTGTATGTGTAGTACTTGCTTGTCCTTCATTTCTCATTCACTATTTTCATTGTAAACGGTTAACCAATGACTTTACAGGCCACCATTCTAAACCCCAAACTAATCTTCCCTGTTTGACCTACCTATGGGGCACTCTGCTGAACATAAGACAAAGCAATTGGAAATTATTTGGCCATTTGATGTAGCTAGGTCATACACATTGGGTCTTAAATATGTACAGAGAATAATGTCAAAAAAAAAAATTACAATCATATTAATTGCTACTGATGTACAGAATACCTTTCAAATACTATAAGTTATTATTAAAAAAAATCTTCTTAAAGTTCCATATTCAAAACATAATTTTTCCCTCCCCCTTGCAGCAAAATGTTTGATGTTGAACTTACAAAAATATTTACAGCAATAGCAGTTGTATATGATGAATTTTAAAGGAAAACCTACAAAAAGTTTGCTAGTAACCAAGGAATAGTCGATCAACTAACATCTAACAAATAGAACCCCTACATTGCATATGCTCAGATATCTAGATGACCAGATTTTATTTTAGTATAAATACTTAAATTCCTATATACAAATAAATATTTATTATAATATATATCCTGTATATTACCATCTTCATCCATGTCCTTAGGGTCGGGTCTAGCAGGTTTTGTCTCAGGGTTGGGGTCTATTTCCCCAGGCTTCAACTTTCTAGGGTCATCTCCCATATCTTCACCCTCCTCCTTCTTTTGAGCCTGATCCCTATAAATTACATTTAATGTGTAAATATTAAAACAAGTAATGAAGTTGAATAAGTGCAGAATTTCTTTCTGTTTACACCATTGAAATAAAAATAATATTAATAGCTATCACAGAAAATATTTTTAAACTTATATCTTTTTAACAATCTTCTACTTATCAAAATACATTTTACATTATTATAATGGTTTACTCCCATTTGTTTATGTCAAATTTGCCTCAGTTGCTTTGGACCTATTAGAGGTTGTATGTTAAGAGTTGTCTGGGACAAGACGCATGTGGCAAGCCAGGTCTTGTTGTAGGTGGCAACTTATTAAACATACAATATATTTTATTCTTTATTGGACTTAAAAGTATGATACTTAAGTTAATGGATGAATACATTAGTGTTTCAAAAAATAAAACATAGATATATGATTTTAACATTCCTAATATATATTAATTTAAAAAGAGGTTCAGAATTAATATAACATAAACATCTCTTTATTAAATTAGTCGATTTTATAATATAAACAGAAGCCTTACAGTAAGTATTCATATCGCTCGAGACATTGGGCAGCCGTGCGACCAATGATTGGAGCAATAGTCCTCCACTGTGTTGGCATCAGCTTGGCCAGATGTAGCAACTTCTCGTCCTCCTCGCGGGACCACTCTGTCTTCTTGATGCTAGGGTCCAACCACTCATACCATCGAGCCTTGCACTGCTTAGCAGACTTTCGATGGAGCAAAGATGCAATACGTGACCACTGGTTTTTCCCATATTTCATCACAGCTGCTTTCAGGATCTCATCCTAAGCAAATATAAAGTAATGTATTTCATTGGTATTTTATTCCAAATTGGTACAATAATTGTTAGGACGGTATTGTTTAGAACTACAAACCTCTGTGTTGCGCCAAACGCCACCTTTTATCATAATTCGAGGCATGGTGAAAAGATTGCTTATTTACGAAAGTCGCAATATGTAGAGATTTCTCTTTTTATTTCTCTTGAGGTTTAGAACCTCAATTGAAAGTAAATCACAAATAACGCTATGGCCAAGGAAGGATGGCTACCGCGATTGCGACTATGAATTGACGTTTAGAAATGAGAACTGAATTTGACACTGACACTTACATACAACAGTCAGAAATATGACCACAGAGTAGTTAGAGATACTACGATGGTTCTACAGATTAATAAAGTTAATATGAAACTGAAAATAAAATCTACATACAATCATATATAACATAAACACCTCAAAATATTACCACATTATTTCGTATTGATCCAGGGTTGATGTGATCTCTTTGGCCCTGTTTATCATCATCATCGTGCATTTATATTTGTAGTCTTATACAGCTTTTGTATCTGTAGTCTTATATTGTTTCAGTTGGTACTTCCAGTTGTCAATGTCAAATGCCAATGTAGGTAATTTATTTGCTAATAAACTGAAGCGATGGAAGTGAACTGAACGCGCATTTCCCAATAGAGACACTCCCTTTTTCCGATTCATTTTTTAATATACTGTAAAGAAATTAAATATTACTGTTTTTATGTGTCGATTCCACACCAGACATTATCAGTATATAAAAATATGGAGCACTGAAGTGATTTAACGTTATTGATCGTTCCGCGAGAACCATCTAAGGTAAGAATGCTAACTGGGTACTATTTAGTTGCACCTACTATACATTGAAGAGTAGCTTTATAAACGATAGGAGATTCATTTTAAGCCTTAATGAGTCACTAAATTTTACACTTACTTATCAGTAATAATGGAATAATGACGATATACGTCCAACGGAAGTCGTTAATAACGATCATCGGTTACACGGATATCTGCGCTAAATATGTACAAACCGTATCTCGCTTTTATTTATCGCTAGATATTCGTATTTTAAATTGATATAATAAAGTTGATGTAGATGTATCTATATTAAAAATTTTCAATTACAGAATGTCTACCATGTCGAGGTCAGTCCATATCAGTCAGCAAAAGCTGGCTGAAAAACTAATTATCCTCAACGATCGAGGCATTGGCATGTTAACCAGAATCTACAATATCAAAAAGGCTTGTGGAGATGCTAAATCTAAACCTGCATTCCTCAGTGACAAGACACTAGAATCATCTATCAAACATATTGTTAGAAGATTTCCTAACATTGATGTTAAAGGTCTTCAAGCTATAACAAACATCAGAAATGAAATTATTAAATCTCTGTCCTTATACTATTACACCTTTGTGGATCTTCTAGACTTCAAAGATAATGTTTGCGAGCTTTTGAATATAATGGATGCTTGCCAAGTCACATTGGACCTGACACTCAATTTTGAATTGACTAAAAATTATCTTGATCTAGTTACTACCTATGTCTCATTGATGATTCTATTATCAAGAGTCGAAGATCGAAAAGCTGTTCTAGGATTATTCAATGCTGCTCATGAAATGGTTCATAACCAAATTGATCCAAGCTTTCCTCGTTTGGGACAGTTGATAGTGGATTATGATGCCCCATTCAAGAAGCTTTCGGAAGAATTTCTACCACATCAGAAAGTCCTTGCAAGTGCATTGAATTCTTTATGGCATGTGTACCCAGCAAGAAATTTAACTGCTGAACATTGGAGATCAGAGCAAAAATTAAGTTTAGTTAGTAACCCGGCACAACTCCTGAAGCCATCAGAAACAAACACAATGTCATGTGAATATGTGTCATTAGAATCCCTGGAAAGATATGTTATATTTGGTTTTGCCCTCTGCCATCAAATGTTGCAACAGGACCATGCTAATAAAATGTGGGTGAGTGCCCTAGAATCTGGGTGGGTCCTTGCCCTTTTCCGTGATGAAGTGATTTATATTCACACCTACATACAGAGTTTCTTTGACGGTATTAAGGGCTATGGAAAAAGAATATCAGAAGTAAAGGATTGTTATCATCAGTCAGTTCAGAAGGCTGGATATAAGCACAGGGAGAGAAGAAAATTTCTTAGAACTGCATTGAAAGAATTGGGATTAATCCTAACTGACCAGCCTGGTCTCTTAGGACCGAAGGCTTTGTTGATATTCATTGGGTTATGTTATGCTCGCGATGAAGTGTTCTGGCTATTACGTCATAATGATAATCCACCACAAAAGGTTAAAGGAAAATCAACAGAGGACTTAGTAGATCGTCAACTTCCAGAATTATTGTTTCATATGGAAGAATTGAGGGCTCTGGTGCGTAAATATAGCCAAGTTATGCAAAGATACTATGTCCAATATCTGTCTGGATTCGATGCTGTTGCTCTTAACCTGATGATACAGAATCTAAAAATCTGTCCTGAAGATGAAAGTGTTATACTTTCTTCATTATACACCACTGCAGCTAGTTTGAGTGTAAAACAAGTGGAAGATAATGAACTTTTTGATTTTCGTGCATTCCGATTAGATTGGTTCAGGTTGCAATCATTTACTTCTCTGAATAAAGCATCCTTAAATTTAGCAGATCAGAGGGAGCTAGCTCAGTTTATTGATAAAATGGTGTTTCATACTAAAATGGTGGACAACCTAGATGAAATAATGGTTGAAACTTCTGACCTGTCCTTGTTTTGCTTTTACAGCAAAATATTTGAAAGCCAATTTCATATGTGCTTGGAATTTCCGGCTCAAAATAGATATATTATAGCTTTCCCGCTTATATGCAGTCACTTTCAAAATTGCACTCATGAGCTATGTCCGGAAGAAAGACATCATATCAGAGAAAGAAGCTTGTCCGTTGTTAATATTTTCTTAGACGAAATGGCAAAAGAAGCAAAGAATATCATCACTACAATATGCGATGAACAGTGTACAATGAGCGACAAGCTACTTCCAAAACACTGCGCACAAACCATAGCTCATCTGGCAAATAGAAAGAAGAAAGATAAGAGCAAGAAGAACCCAATAGAAATTGTGAAACCTGGAGCAGAAAGTTACAGAAAGACTAGAGAGGAGTTGACAACAATGGATAAACTTCACATGGCTTTGACAGAACTGTGCTATGCCATCAACTACTGCACTACTGTCAACGTGTGGGAATACACATTTGCTCCAAGAGAGTACCTACACCAACATCTGGAGACTAGATTCTCCAAAGCTTTGGTTGGAATGGTAATGTTCAATCAAGATACAAGTGAAATTGCTAAACCATCAGAATTATTAGTCAGTGTCAGGGCATATATGAATGTACTGCAAACTGTTGAAAATTATGTTCATATTGATATAACAAGAGTATTTAACAACTGTCTCTTACAACAAACTCAAAACATGGATAGCCATGGTGAAAAAACAATAGCTTCCTTGTACACGCAGTGGTACTCTGAAATACTTCTCAGAAGAGTAAGTGCCGGAAGTATTTGCTTTTCTATGAACCAAAAAGCTTTTGTTAGTTTGTCTGCAGAAGGTGCTATTCCATTCAATGCAGAGGAATATTCAGATATCAATGAACTCAGAGCTTTAGCAGAGTTGATTGGGCCATACGGTATGAAATTATTAAGTGAAACATTGATGTGGCACATAGCAAGTCAAGTCCAAGAATTGAAGAAATTAGTGGTTCAAAATAAGGAAGTCTTGCAAATGTTAAGAACAAATTTCGACAAGCCAGAAATAATGAGAGAACAATTTAAAAGACTGCAACATGTTGACAATGTTTTACAAAGGATGACAATAATTGGAGTAATTTTGAGCTTTAGGCAGATAGCACAGGAATCATTGCTTGATGTTTTAGAGCGAAGGATACCGTTCTTAATAAGCTCTATTAAAGACTTCCAGCAGCAGTTGCCAGGTGGGGACCCCATGCGTGTCATATCGGAAATGTGTTCTGCGGCTGGCCTTAGTTGCAAAGTAGATCCCACGTTGGCGTCAGCGTTGCGTCAACATAAGGCAGAACTTGAAGATGATGAGCACTTGGTAGTATGCTTAATGATGGTATTTGTAGCTGTGTCACTTCCGAGACTTGCACGCAACGAAGGTTCTTTCTACAGACCATCTCTAGAAGGACATGCAAACAACATTCATTGCATGGCCCCAGCAATAAACCATATTTTCGGGGCTCTATTTACTATATGCGGTCAGGGTGATATTGAAGACAGAATGAAGGAATTTCTGGCACTGGCGTCATCCTCTTTACTGCGCCTTGGACAAGAAACAGAGAAGGAGGCTATTAGGAACCGTGAATCAGTATACTTACTTCTCGATCTTATAGTACAAGAGTCTCCGTTCCTCACCATGGATCTACTGGAGTCCTGCTTTCCATATGTTTTAATACGTAATGCTTATCACGAAGTATACAAACAGGAGCAATTGCTATTGCACTCCTAACTGATTTAAACACTTCATACCTTGGCTAAAGACAATTTTAGATAGTATGTAAAATTATAATTTAATGCGTAATGTAACCTTTTATATACTTTTAATACTATAAATTTAGTGTAGTTCAAATTTCAATACTAAGTATATACTAGACATGCTTGTATCATTTCCATTCGAGATTCTAAGATTTTTAATGATCTTGTTTAAATTTTGTTATAGAAATATTTATGTTACAAAAAAATCATTAGGCTTTAATGAGACTGGCGAAGTATTCCTTTACATTATAGAATTATAGACATACTGAACCACCTTACTAATAGACAACCAAGGCGTAAAGTAACCATTTAACATTAATATATTCATTAAAATATTACGATATGATGTAAGTAGGTTCATTCGTTTTTATCAAGTTGATTAGCTTTACAATGTAATTTATTTTTGTTTTATTTTAATATTATGACAATGATTTATGATTATGGTGAGTATTATATGAAAAACTAATATTGCCTCGAAGATAAGGTGCCTAATTTAGAACAGTAATGGTTAGTTGACTGTATCCGAACTTAAATAGTTTGCTTTATATTTGATAATGGATGGATATGTTATTTTACTCACATAATATAGAGCTTTTCAAACACTGTTTATTAAAAGCGTACTTTTCCACACTTTAAACAAATTCTTCTTTAACCATACACCAGAAATTATTGTTTCAATCATCCTCTTTTTATTGTAAAATACTAAGTCCATACATGTTATACGCTAACTTTATCTTGCTGTTAAACTACTATTCAATAATGATATGCTATTATTACTCTATGAAACAGGTACTCACGATGTGTGTCTCATGATCTATTCAATTCTCAAAATGTCTAAGTTAATGGTAAAATGTATTGTTGCATTCCTGATCATTTATTTACTCAATATAACAAAATATTATGAAGTGTGTACGTCAGTAGGTATCTTAAAACTTTTTGCTGAATTTTGTAAAACACCAAACAGAATGAAATACGTAGTATAGAGCAGTCTTATTTTAATATTAATTATGCACTATAAAAATATGTAATATAATAACCGGCCTGTATCATTTGCCGACTCGCTTGTATTTCGATTTTGAGGGTACCTAATAATTATTGTCAGCCTAATTTAGTGTTAACGACTTCCATTTTTCTTATTGTATTTTTTATTATTCTAGTTTTAACATCTACTTGATGGTACTGTCTTAATTGTTGTAATATAATTGGCATTTACACCCAAAATACTTTTCTGTAAAATATTGTCAACTATCCGATTGTATAACAAAAAGATTAGCTATAAATGTTAGTTGTATAGTATTATGTACCCAAGTTATTAATTTTCCGGGCTGTCTTCCATGCTTTGTCTGAATCATCAATGGTTGTATGTACTGGGTGTCTATCATTAATACATATGTATGTGTTATGTGATGTTAGCCATATTAGGTGACCTCTTCAAATGAACAACCAAGACAAACAAATTCAAACTAAGTTACAGTTGCCGTACAGGTGGCGGCAGTGGAAGGCTTTTATTTGGTGCATTTTAATGATATTCCTTAACATCTGGTTAATATTAAAAAGGCAAATTTACGGGAAGAAATATTAGTTTCAAAGCATCCTCTGATTGGATTGGACTGTTTGTGATAGACTTTTTTCTAAATTGTCATTCCAACCAACTTGTGTCTCATGTATTTTATATGCTTGATCAATATATTTTTATTACAATTAGATAATAGATTTTTTTTTCATTATTGGAAAGGGCACAGCAATAATAAGTACTGAGTTTTTGCACCACATTTTCGTAAGAATTTTAAATCTCATTAGCTGTTGGCTTCTTGCATTACACTGTTTTCCACTTTTGTATTTTTATGCATTTAACGCACCAAAAAGCGGTTTGAATTTTTACATTGTATAAATATTTTGACATTATTAAATACGTTATTTTAATTCCATAATAAGTGTTATCTGTAGATTATTGATACTTTGGTAATAAATTAGTAATGTATAATATTTATGAGTTTTCATTTATTCCTGTATATCTTCATACTTCAACCTTTTTTTTCTTTGATTGTGCGTAATTTCAAACTAATCACTTTTTAATCTGACGTATTCTAAAGCTATAGATTCACATACTGGTATGGAAGAAATCTTAAGTAACCGAAAAAATAACATTAAAACAATATACAATATATTGTGTATTCATTGGTTTTATTGTAATGCAGGCATGACGATGGTAATTAATCATTACAGATTTCTAGGTCTGTAATCTGAGCTAATCAAGGTTACAGAACCTTGAGTAGAATATAGAAGAATGAGAACATTATTATTCTTATAAATCTGACTTTGAAATAGTTTTTCACGTGTTTCGACCGCAGTGTCCGAGAGCCAGAAATAATGCGGAACCCCAACGGTTTTTTTACGTTTGGTGAAAATGATGTCCATATTCCAAACTATTTATCTTTCGATGACTCGATGGCTCGTTTGTGAACTATTTACACAAAATTACGTTCGATTTTATGAAATTCATATCAAGGATCTGAAATAAAAAATAATTTTCATGTAAAATTTATTGTATTTTTTTGTTATTTTGAAATCACATGTTGTAACATTCATCTCGTTAATTAAAAATATTCACATTGTCATTTAAATAATCTATTACGGTAATCTAGCTTACATATAGGAGAAATAATGCCATTGAGTCCTACTTGATGGAAACAACGCTAGCCATCAGTTGCGCGATTGGTCGAGTCACTCTACACCTGAACATTACCCTCACTTTACATACAAATATACAACTTTATAGTACAATTATAAGAACTTGTGTATTGTTTCGACGTTCACTAATAAAATGGCATTAATATGGTATACTTATAACACTGATCCTTAATATTAAATGTATAGAAATCATAAAAATACATCATGCTCTTTGGCTTGCACGACGGAGAGTTATTCTACGTAGTAAGGTTGAGAATAAACAAAATATCATTATCTATAGAGATCAATTCAAATGAACTGTACAACAGATGTTCATCTACTATACGTAAATAAGGAGCGCTGTGTGATATGCAATAGACTCACATCGTATAAATCATCGTGTTCCGTTTACAGACTGTTAAAATTTGAGCCATCGATACGCGAGTAGCGTACAAAAATTCAGAATTTTATCATAATATAACATTGAAACCTTTTCAGTCTAATAACATTCATTTGGCAATAATGTTAAAATTTAATCCTATAAAAGTAAACGAATACAATTGTCGCAATCGATTGCCACAGGAAGACTAATCGCCGGCGTCATCTAGCTTTTAACAATAAATTACGTGACACATTACTAGAAGTAAGCCTTCATTTTAATGCATAACCACTTAGAGCATTATTAGCACGAGAAACTATTAAAATTATGCTCACAGAAAACTGACCAAACTTAACCCATCACTCCCTTATAGTCGGTAATACCAATCCGAAGCCGATGTTAATGTGAGCAGAAATTAATAAGATATTAAATCTTAGCTCAAAGATAAATGCTACAGACGATACATCGGTATTACCGCAGACGCGCGATCGCATATTTTTCCGTGAGAAATTTTAATAGCACATAAACCATACAAACAAAACACACGATGAATCAAACCTTAAAATAAAAATCAGACTTTCGACAGCGGCACTTGGAATGAGCGTCAGAAAAATCAAGGCTTAAACTTCTTTGGACCGCCATTTAGTCGTTTTTATAACAATAATTGTACATTTAGAAAAAACACTTTGAGCCCAAGATAAAAATTTTGATGATTCCTTCTAATAAAAGGTATAGAGGAAGGAGTAACAAAACGACTGGAATACAAATTGGTATAATGGCACCTAACATTCCGCTTACGTTAACCTTTAAATACATTTAAAAATAACATATAAAAATTACAATTACGGAGATTCTAATGAAATAATGCAGTATTATAGTACAAATACTCTAATCGGTATGAATATTCAGTATGTCACTTGCTTGATATCTTACACCGGAGTCTTTGTATACACCTCCATATATACAAAAATATACATAAATGTCTGATTGGAGCGGTTCCTCGTAGGGTCGCACGGTCGAGGACGCGTTGCCGTCCTCAAGTCATTTATTTATTCATTTTCTTGTACAAAAATAACAGTTAATTTTATAGAACACCACGCGGCCGGCCAGTTGTCGTCGAGTGCGGCGGAGGAGTAACTGTCGAGCGCTGCGATTACACAACTAGCGGGGGGATGAATGCGCGGGCGCACACTCGTTGTCGCAATCGTCACTAGGCCGCGACGAACGAGGACAAACTCGCTAAAACCGAGCCTCGCGTTGCGACATTCGTGCCGATGTAACATTATGAGTGAAGTGATCGATTCTCAGTGGAGAATGCAATCATTTCAGACAACTCTGGAAGGCTACTGTAGTTTAATCTGAAGCTATGGTGAGATTCGAGCTGTTTGAAAATACATATTCGAACACTCGAATCAAGGTACATGTAACCTCGAAGGCTTTAGAGGCACTAAATCGTTCTGCCAAGTAATGGATTGTATTGGGGCACTGGAGTCATTGTGAGCCTGATGAGAATTTTCAGCCAGATGAATATTATTGTCTTCTATCCCACGTGAAGGGGTCGATGTGAACGACGTAGGCGGGGGCGGGAAAGCACGGTTAAACTTATTAGGGAGCAGGGATGGTACCTTTACTTCGTGGCTTCATACATGTCAATTTGTCACGCTCCGCCGCAACGGCAAACTGAAGAGTGGTCAAGTATCGTACAGGCGCCCCGTTCACGTTTCAAGTGCGCACACGTCCGTCACGTACGTAATGTCGTATGTACGTAATTATGTGAACGTCTACGCTGCTAGGTTAAATGTATGCTAAGACACGCGCGTTAGGCTTCCTGCTGTGTCCTGCTAGAAGACGCGTACTGGGATAGTCACACGGCAAAACTGTTTTTTTTCCTAATGCAACGAGTATAATATTTAATACATTGGCAGGCCATCCGCTTCTCAGCATACACGTAACCCTCGAGAGCACTCGTAACGACCTAGACTCGCGTGCGGCTTCAACGTGAACCTAGCGAGTTACGTGTCACGGCGATCCTGCGGCTGCGTCACCGTGAGCGACTCCGGGGAGTGGAGCGTGATGGTGGTCTGCGACGCGACCGTCACGTGGTCGGGGTGCGGCGCGGGGGGGTGCGCGGGGGGCGCGCGGTACACGTAGCCGAGCAGCAGGGGCACGCCGGGCGCGGGCGCGAGCGCGACCAGTTCGAGCTCGCTCGGCGCGTACTGTCACACCTTCTGCGCGGGCCGCATCTCGTACGACTGGGGGTACGCGTTCGCGTACGGCTCGGCGCGCCGCGCGCTCGGCCCCGGCGGTGCGGACGCTGCAATGTTACAGTGGATTACGATATGAGCGTACAAATTACTCTAAGTATCTTACTTCGTATTAACAATTTCTTATATAAATTGCTTTGTATTCGCATCTTGCAAACTAAATCATCAAACTTCAACGCTTCTTTTGTTTTCGATATCGGTAATGATACAACCTTTATTTGGATCTAAAAGTATCATCTATCAAATATGCATGTTATGCATATTTTATTTTTCCGTACTGCCAAGGATAGCCAGTTTCTCAGCGTCGCAAACATGTATGTACAAATTGTTATAATATTTAAACGTCCTTGCTATGCTGACACACTCACCCATGTCGCGTGCTGCGTACGTGAGCGGCGGCGCGTATCCCTTGTGGGTGCGCGCGCGCCGGTGGCCGGGCCGCGGCGGCTGGCGGTCGCGCGCCGCGCGGGCCTCACGCCGCGCCGCACCCGCCGCGCCGCCGTCGCGCATGCGTCGCAGCGTGTTCATAGGCCGCCGGAGCGTCTCCGACAACCGCCTGTTACATTGATATCAAGTCAATTTACATATAAAAATATTACACTTTTGCTATTTTGCTCATCACAATTCATAAATGTCCTACAGATCAGGCTATATGTGGGTTGAAAAGCTATACGTATTGAAAATTTATATTTAACCATATTTTTTTCTTTTGTTAGCTGGAAAATAACGATGCGGAACCTTTACAGTCAAACAAATAGTCTGTTTGTTCGTGAGCTATTTACATAAAAAATAATTGACCTTAAAAGTATTTTATCGCCAGATTCGGACAACCCAATTTCATAGCAATAATAACAAATAAAAAGTCAACATCTAATATTCGGTGTATTACTGTACTAAGTATCCATATACATAATTATTACATATCACTAACCATCCACGTACTCTATGGTAATTAATGTAATGGCGTCCATGTCGAATTAATTGATATCAAATAATAACAATGAAGGCTGTTATTTAGTATTATCCAACACAACATCACTTCTGCTACAATAAAACGCTTAAAACTATTAAAAATAAACGATATGTTGCAACATGAAGTGATATGAGAGGAGGTACCTGGCGGGCGGCCGCTTGGGGTTGGAGGAGGGCGTGTGCACCGCGCAGCACTTGACGAACGCGCCCATGCACACGACCAGCGCCACGCCGCCGAGCAGCACCGCCCACCACTGCTCCGTCACCCACGCCTGCGAACAATAACACCAATGTAATATCCCTGCTACATCCGAATTAAATTTAATGTTAACGGCTCCGAATTACAATAGCGAAAACTCTACCTGTAAAGTCTGTAGCGTGGCCTTATTGAGTAGCAAATTCTTGAGCCTGGCCAGCGGTCCCTCGGCGTCGACTGCGCGACACTTGAGAAACACATCGCAGTACCCCTGGAAGTTGTCGCAAGGGGAGCCGGGGCGGAGGCTGATGCCGCCGGCGGGGAGTCCCACGCGATCGGCGAAGTCCGCGGTGCTCTGGCACGTGTCCGGCGTGGCGCCCGTCTGGCACGCCAGCTGGCAGAGCGCGCGCCGGTTGACTACCGCGGTCACGCCGTCCCCGAGCGAGGTCGGCGCCGACGACAGGAAGCACTCCGTCATGTTCCACGCCAGGCATATCGAGCCGCTGCATTCGCCCTCGATGCACAACTGGGTGCCTGTGAATTTTTATATTTGGATTATTTAGCGTTTTTTTATTTACCAACCCGACAAACGAGCTTATCATTCCCGACGGGTAATGGGTTTTGCCACTCATAAACATCGGCAACGTCAGAGATATCACCGATTCTTTGCCGGCTAAGAACGTAAAAAGATGACAGAAGGAAATCTTAGCGAAGAAATATTCAGTATGTGGAAATTTGACAAAATTTAGGTTATGCTTGAACATTCAACAGTCGTGAGAACAGAAGCAGTAAAAAAGGGCGACGTTGTAGCACAGACAATACATATTATCTTTTTGTTTTATACTATTCAAAACTACATTTATGATTATTTCTTATATTTCGTTTATCTTATTTTTCTCTTTAAATTGTATGTATAACATAATTCAAGTTTTAAGAATGTGTTTTTTTGTCCTATGCTTTTGATGGCTTTGTATTGGCTGTGCTGCATGTAAGTCAAATAATATTTCTATCTTTCTTGATATTTGAATGGGCACTGACCGTTGTTGCACTCGGTGCGGTCGGGCAGCGCGCGCGGCGGCGGGCACTCGGCGGCGCGGCCGGAGCAGTGCGCGGCGTGCGCGCACTCGCCCGCCTCGCGACACGTCACGTTGTGCCGCGCGCTCACGAACTGGCAGCTGCTCGCGTTGCAGCACGGACCCTGCGACGGACTGCAACACAAACGTACACGTCGTCAATATATTAAAATTTGTATTTTAATGTATTTTAATTGTAATTCATTGTAGCGTTTTACAATTTAATGGAGTATTGAAGTTCGCGCCTGTAATTGAAGTGACACTAAAATAAGTTGTATTGTAATTGTATTTTTGTTGTATTCTTTAGTGTACACTTTGTTGGTATGACCAAATAAATAAATAAAATAAAACTTGAACAGAAAACTTAATGCGCTAAAACTTAGACCGAAAATTATTGTAGCCGAATACGGCACATAATTACAAATGTAACAATTAGTGATCTCAAACTCGTGCATTTTAAACCAAATAGGTTATTGGTAACGGACAGAACAAGCTGCATTATAAACAAACACGTTACCTGCACTGTGTGTTCGCCCGCCGCGTACAGCCCTTGGCCGTGCCGTTCCTCTCCCGCTCGCTGGTGCTGACCACCCGCGGGTAGCAACACCGATCCTTGCACTCGTTCTCGTCGTAACCTGTTCGGTACAACCAATAGTTCAATGGTTAGCTGGTAGAGAATGCACTGAGCATTAAGCTCGCCATTTGTACCGGATATTTTATTGTGGTGAATGAAGGTCAAATCAATTTATATCACTTGTTAAGTTAGTAACATTTAACTATAAAACATTACTATTAGTTATATATGACGTGTAGTTATGTGGTAGTAAATGTGTTACGTGACGTCGTGAAGAGTTTTTACTAGTTAGCTGTCATTGTCTTTACTAATACCCGGCAATACTGTTAACTCGTAATGTATCAAATAGCGCCACGATGCTAATAATTTAGTTCTGTTACGACCATTTTCAATAATCTATCTACTCGAAGTCTCTGAATAAATTGGCAAATAAATTACACAACGACAGCAACTAATACCAAAATGTTGTGATTTTTGCTAAGATTAGAACAGACAACCAACTTGAAAATAAAGGATGAATAAGACTATAGAATACGGCAGGAATCTTATCCTGTATATAGATAATCGAAAGATTCAAAGATTTATTTAAGAACCAAAACCAGGTACACGTTTCATAAGTTCGTAAACAGCGCCAATAGTATAAAATTGTGTCGCCACTGGTTACGCCCACCTCGAAATACAATTTTGAATTGATATATTTTGTATATGGTATAGATGGTAATCGGATGCCCTTGTGCTGGCAGCTATTATAATAAAGAAGGTAGCCGGAGAAAAAAAAAGTAAAACCATACCGCAGTCGCACTCCTCGCCGACCTCGACGATCTTGTTCCCGCAGAAGGCGCCGGCGCTCGTGGACAGGCAGTTCCGCTTGCGGCCGTCGCGCACGGCGTCCAGCACGGCCGAGATGTTCCCCACGGAGCACGCCGAGAACCGGCTGTTGTTCGGCCGGTCGCCGGACGTCGCCGACGCGAACATTATGAAGTTGCCCTGCTGCCCGCCCGGACGACACTCCGACGGGTAGTCGTGCTGTTAATGCAATACCGATAAATTAAAAATATTATTTATTAAGACCTTACTTTGACGCCATGATGACAGTTTTATTTTTCCGTGTAAGCTGCTTGATTCATTCGCTAAACGACACGTTGTGTTCCAGTTGGTGACTTGAGTCCAATTTTTCTTTCTTCTCTACTTTCTTGGTCGGCATCGGTAATGGTTTTGGTGATGCTGATGATCATGAATGGCAGTAGCTACCACCCATCGGATGGACTGACAATCGTACTTTACTAGTCACAATGTTTTCCTTTACCGATGCAAGAGATAATTATTCGCAATACGCACATAACTTTTTGAAAATTAAAGGTGCATGGATTCGAACGCATGCCACGTTCGGGAAACCAACGGTCGAACCAGTAGAGAGACAGATAATCCAAATGTACGTACCGGCGATCCAAAGTTGTGTCCGATCTCGTGCGCGAGGGTCAGCTGGCTGACCTTGGGCGGCACCCGGCTGTTGTAGTTGACGAACGTGATGATGCCCGTGTTGAGCGAGCGCTTCGTGCTGTGGTACATGCCGCCCGTCGTCTCCGTGTACGTCTTGTACTTTTCGCAGATGCCGCCCGAAGCGCCGCTAGCGCTCGCCACCCACGCTAGACCTGACCGAAAAAATATGATAAGTAAAGAAAAATATACTTAACCGCATTAGAAGGCATCTTAAATCCGGTCCTCTCGGCTATATCCATGGATACAATACATGGTTGGGTCATAATAGTATTATGACGTAATTTAAATAATCAACCGACTTAACATATTGTATAAATAGGAGTAACTATTACACCTAACGTAAAATGCTGACAAATAGAAACATGAAACCCTTGATATTATTGAAAGTGAAAATCTTGAAACTTATTAAGTATAAGGTCATTGTCATTCGTTTTAAATATCTTAAATTCCCCGTGTCATATTGGTTATGACTTTATTGTTATTAAAGTCTATAAGTGACGGTACTAACTCATTTGGCGCTATTAACCTAAAATATTAACATTACCCAAGACAATACACATTACATTACTTAAATGTAACTTGAAAAGAAAACCACGTTTCAATAAGTTAGTCGTCACCATACCTAAAGTTCCACCGGTGAAATCTCTGTAGGTGAACACGTAGGCCAGACAAAAGTCCTCGTGGTTGCCGAGCGAGTGGAGGTTGAGGAAGTTGGATACGTCGATGTTCTCCAAACAGAACTGGTTCGGCTCGCTCTGCTCGAAGTAGCGCGTGTTGCACGACGAATCGTCGTCGATCTGATACATAATGAACAAGAAAATAAAACATAGGTTTCATACATTCGATGCACATAATCACATCTGTACTAATATTATGAACAGATATTATTTGTGAATTTGCATGAAGGAGGTAATCTTCGAAACTGCTCATTTGATTTTAAAATAATTTCACAAGTAGGATACTTCGATATCAATGAATGACATTGGCTGTATGTCTTTTTTATAATTTTAATTGCACGCGTAAGAAGACTGGCCGGGCTGATAGTAATATATGCAGTAATATATATGGAGGTCGGTGTTTTAGGCAGTATACCGACAAAATGTACTGTCCATGTCCCGATATTTGGCAATCTAAATAAATACCATTGTATATTATTTACCCACGTTTCTGTCATCGATATTTTAGCAGGAAAATGTAATATTAATAAAAATGATACAAGTAAATTACAAAATCGAAATCATTGAATAATACAAGCATTGAACTCCCATAAATATAGAAGTCACGCAGGGTAAAACAAAACAGTTATCCTTTTACTTCAAGTGTCCTTACTTAATCAACCACCACTGTATATTGATTAGTTTGACTGTATACAAATTTAATTGTGAACAATTACTTCGTTGTCAATTTATGACACCATCTCGAGATAAAAATATAGTAGCATATACAGTACCTTTATCCGTTGCACCTCAAACTTAATGTCCCTGTGCTTCAGCCGGCCGTCGAACCTGGTGTCGCGGTATATGTAGTTGACGGCGGTCACGTGGTGCGAGATCAGCGACAGGATCTCCTCGCGGGTCTTCATGTCCACCTCGTTCTTCTTGCTAGGGTCACGGTGCTGGAAGCAATATAACGTTAACGTTTAAGCTGCTGCAGTGAAATGTTTTTAAGGCAGACTAATCTTTAATCAAATAATTGCTAAGTTTTTTTTATGTAGATACAGACTATCAAGCAAGCAATCGTATACATAGTATACTTCACGCAATATATTTGCTCAGTCAATACTTAATTAAGTTTAGACCCAAGCTAATAGATGATTGACAGTCGCCCGTGAATATTAGCAAGACCAATGTGAATCTGAAGATCAGCTTCAGCAACACGACTAGTTATGATGGAGCTTGACTTACAAAACAAATTTCCTTTAGAACAAGCAAACACTTTCTTGCTGGCGTTAACAAAATACCAAAAAAAAAACTGACACAAACCGCACCGTAGGCGTATTATTGGATCATCATCATCATTACAACCCGTAACTGTCCCACAGGTCGGTTTGGTGGTGGAGGTGCATGCAGGGTGCGACCTCACGCCCCCACGTTCGGGGAACCAAAGTTCGAACCATTAGCTATCACTGCTAGCTATTATTGGGTACCGCAATATAATTATCGCTCGTGGTAAGTAAATAAAACAACTTACGTCTGGAAAGCCTTCCCTGACGTGTCTCCATATGAGCGGGTCGGTCTGGATGTACAAGGAGCACGTGTTCTTCTCGGGCAGCGGCGTCGCGCGCTTCGATCGCGAATGTTCGCC
>DWPA01001373.1:0-18887 GCA_018251375.1 Calpodes ethlius | reverse complement strand
TATAACTTAACACAAAGACTTTTAAAGTTTCCCTGTCGGATATATTCAAAAACACTCATATAATATAGTGTTACCTCAGCTCATTCATCGTTCAATCACACTTCTCGATCGAATTAATATTTTTTTATTGGGATGTCAAATACTTTCAACTTATCACCATAACACTGTGAGTAAAATAACAAGCGAAAAGTAATATCTGATAAATTTTTCAATATATTTTATTAGTTGTGAAGCGGAAAAGTAGGTCCTCGAAATAAAATATCTAGCGCTGGGTTCGCGAAATATGGAGAAAGTAATTGGAGTAGGAACACAGAGGAAACTCTGCTAGAAGAGTAAATACCTCGCAGAGATTATGTTGAATATTGTATTATTCTAATAGTGTAGTATATGTCAATTTACCTCAAGTTCAATTTAAAATATGCTCGTTCCGTAGTATTGAACTGATTGCCGTGAAAGAAAAAAATTAAAATACAATGTTAATGAAGTGATGTATGTAGTAACAACTCGATGCATTTTTCCAGGACCTACGGCGCTACAAATAGACACAGATACACGAACGCAGATAGATACGTCAAACTTATAACATCTCTGCTATATCGTGGGGGTTAAAAATAAAACAGCCATTCCCTTCATGATAACTATGCATTGTTTTAAAAGGAAATGGATATGAAATAGCATCGGCGCGTATTAATAAATCATCCAACATTAAAGGTTAATACTCCACACAATATTGTGAAAGGTTGCTCATTCCGACGATGTATTAACGAGATGGCACGCTTCGGCAGATTAATTAAATATTCAGGATGCGATAAAGAGAATACTGACGTCATCGCGCCTCTGTTGATCAGTATTTATAGAACATATTCATAGCGCAGCGCCGATATTGGGAATACTTTATGTGTCTGATTAATCCAGATTGAATACCGTAATGAAACATTTTGCCGGAATATTTGAAGCCCTTTATTGATATGCAATTTACTAGATATGTAAGAAAGTGCTTAGCGGGCACAACACAGGTAGATTCTGTAGATTTATTAACACATTTTGCCGTCACAGTATTTCACATTTGGAAACTGCTTCATATATCGTACCTTTGACGTCGATGTCCCGCAAAAAGGTTAATTTTTATGGTCCATTCATTCATTGTTTTTTTGTCTATTCTTGTAATTTGTAAATCTTGTAATTTCGTAAGGAAATTTTCGCAACTAGGTATACGAAAATCTTATATACCTAATAATACTAAAAATCCTTTATTTTCTGTTATTTTTAAACGATCTTCTTTATGAAAGCTTGGTGTCTGATACAGGTTTTCGGAGAACTTAACTTTCAGGACACCAATGTCCTCCCGCGAAGAGATTAAAGTTAAGGTATTTTTTCTTTTATTTTTTAGTTTATTCCTCAGTGGGTTTGTGTGTCTATTATACGACTATTCTGTATGTCGGGATGAGATTGTTATTTTTTACTTAAATATTCATTTATTATAAAAATGTGAAGTCTGTTTGCCATATTCTGTCAACATTTTGCCACAATTTACATTAAGAGTAGTACTGCTCTTTACCATAATTAAAGGGGAAGTTATCAGGTTGTCACAGGCCAAATAGTTTCTCAAATATTCCATTATACCATGTATCTCCACAACAGTTACCGTGGAAGTTGTGTCTCTCTCTCAAGTTGTTCACCAATAGATTTCGTAGCTGAAAATTACAAGTAAATACTGAATGTTACTGTAACTGAGAAAAAAGATTGCTCAACTGCAACGACCGTCAAATAATAGAAATAATAAAACCTTTAAGACGAAATTATATGAAGTGTTATCTTATCGATTACTCTGTCACTGGAAGTCCTCCATAGGTGACAGATGGTATACTTATGTATAAATGTAAGACACACAAAAATACAAGACAAAAGAAATAGGGGTGGTGCGCGTGGATGCATTAGCGCGCGTGTTCACGTCCTCACAAACTGAGACGAATGGCCGGAGAGATCGATGCGGATGGCTAATTATTATGACAACTCCTGCCGAGAACATTGTACACAGAATGGATTTCAAGATTTTTAGTCTTACAGACAATGGTAGCCATCGATCATAGATTCAGGAGTTGTACGAAAACAATGAAATTAACATTTATTTCACAGAAATAAAAATAAAAAATTATTACAATTACAATTTATTATGCGTACTGCGAAGGGATGAAATAGCTTGCCTGCGTCGGTGTTCCTACCTGTGTATAATATGGGGGTTTTGAAAAGGAGAGTGAATAGGCTTTTTATAAGTTAGTGAGCTCAACATCATACACTCCTTCGCCACTTGCCATGAGGTGAGATAGTAGTAGCATTGACTTATCTTATGTAAAAAAAAACAAACAATAAAACAAACCAAACAAAACATACAAACCATTATACTCGGTTTTCAGATTTTCTATGTTGGCTGGCACTGTGGCGGCTCCAGCGGCCATGTACCTATTTTTATAGGAAAGGCGTAACCAGACTTACATAAATAAAAAAATAAAATACTTAATAATTACTAAGAAAACATCAACGAATTTCGGCCATGCATGCGCACAGGGAAATTTTTACATTCCTATAATTTCCATATTGAGAAGATCTATTTTATCATCAAAAGCTGAGAATATTTTCCGGCGAGTATGACTTTTTTGTTTCTTATAAAGGTAATTAATTATTTTGTCGTTTGCACTGAACATTAAAATAATATTTGATTGCCCTAAATCATTCTAATTATAACCAGACGACTATGACTCGCAACGCTCGAAGCGATTTCGTTCTGCGCTGCGAGCGTCTATCGATCGCTGTAAAACAGATGCGCCACTGTAAGCGTTCAGTCAATAACAATATCAATTCTCAAAATCCAATTAAAATCGCTATTATTTGCAACGCAATATAATTTCTGAATGCTACGCGTACTTGACCACGAGTCCGAGACCACCCAGCAGCGTCGTTAACGGCGGTCCCAGTTGCATTTCCTTACAGAATATCATAATCCTGTCTGAATCCCGAGCGCTGCCATCAATCGCAAAATTGACGGGAGCATTTGTATTTTATCACCGAATCTTTCGAGAGGAAAATTTTAATCAGTCAGGGAGGAGGCGCGAATATTAAGATGGCGGAGATTAACGACATTTGTTATTAAGAGTCTATTGTCAGGAGCGGGATGATAACGCCGCTGTTTTGGTAATCCAGATGTGGAATGTTTTGAATTTTATTAAAATGTTTTCATTCATTCGACGCGCTTAAGGTTTATGGGGCCATCAAAGGGAGGCGTGACGTAATCAGTTTTTTGCAACAGCCGGTGTGGCTGCTAAAAAGTTTTTGAGTTCCAGTGACTAAGTGACCGAGGAATTTTTATTATTTATTGCGGTTTGTTTAATAACATGACGCTTCCAATTATTAGTTTTTTTCCAAGAAGCAAACATATTTTGTAAGTAAAATTAAAGTAAAAATAATCCTGTACCATCAAGGCATACGCTGAAAGTTTAGTAATAATAATTTCGGTAAAAAAATTACCTCTATAAAAACGATTGCATGTAACCTTTAAAGGATTCGGGCGATGTATAACGAATGCTATCTAACGATAAGAATCGTGCCTGCTTGATGTACGAAGTAAAACTCCTACTATTAAACCGTTAGGTGTCATTCATCCCCATCTCACTCACAACTGCACAGCTATTTACCAACCACACCGCTCACTTATAATTAAAATATTGAATCATATGTACCATGCTTATTTATTCAAGAAGAAATGTTAGACCTGATATAAAATCCTTGACAGAATTTTTAACAATATTGCGGAAACGCTAGCGAGGGTATTCGAATTCGTAAATATCGAGAGGCAGCGGTCAAACACGACAGCGCGATGTAAAAACCCCGTTTATTCCACGTTAGGAATATTGTTGTGAATGGACTCAACTAGCGCCCAAACGCTGTACCGAGCAATCGTTCCTAAATCCGGCATATATAGTCAGTTTGCATAACTTTTGTCCATAGAACGTTGTATCCGATAGAAGTGGTATCAACTTTTATATCACCTCAGATATTCACGGGCCGGATTATTTTGAGTTAAATTGTTAGGTACGAGATTTAATGTGCACAAGTTTAAATGTCCAGTAATATTATTTTAAAACACTCGCACACTTGCAATCCTTCTGGAACCCAGCTGGCATGCCTCGGGTGACGTTCTATATATTATATGGCATGCTATGTCCGCGCCAGTGATCAAGATCGAGAATAAAACAATAATCTGCACCATAAAAGTCATTGTTATGTGTTTGTTAGTGGTAAGCAGTGTCACTAACGAAAAGACGAAGAACGCAGATATAGAACGAGAACCAAGCACGGTCTAATGGCACGTATTATTTTCAGCCCATCACTATAAGTATTAGATGATTTACAACAAAAACATATATGAAGCTCTATCCGTTGCCCACTCTATGACCTTATCCATATTCGTATTTTCACAACTGCACGTGCAAATAACAGTTTTGAAGCTTCCTGGATTTTTTTTCAAAATCCGTAGTACCGTCGGTGTCGCTCGTGTGCAACGCGAACGACTCCGAACTGTGTGTCAATTCTGAGCACGTAATACATCTGGGCGCTGTCCAAATGTATCGTCTTGATACATTCAGGACACTGCTGCGTCTAGCAGTTTATATCTTTCATAAATTATAATATCACGTTTTCTTGGTCGCCTTCCATGTAAACGGTCAGAAAGATATCTCGTATTTGACTGAAATACTGGGATTTTACTTTATAGTATACTAACACATTTAGGTAAAATTATGACAGAGGCATTACTACATATGGTTTGCATTAACGAGTAACTTTGAGAAAATAAAACAATATTTTGAATGAATAATTATTAATGGAGATTATATAATAATTTTATCCATACAAATCCAATATAATTAAGATACACTGGCGTCGTGGCTAAAGTATAAAGCATCTCCACCGTATTGAAGCGACTTACAATACTAATCACAATTCCGTGCTGGGATACTATGGTGAAAGCGACAGAAGTCAGTCAACTTGATGGGTAAGTCTTAACATGAGGATTATAATATCGATTTTATTATTGATTTCTTAATATTATTATCTTTCCGTGAAGCCACCCCGGCTGAAATCTTCTTGTTTCAGTCAGCCTTCATAATATTCATCTTTTTCCAGCTGGGGGCTTGAAGGCCAGTTCTTTCAGTTGTAACGGCCCCGTAGCCTAGTTGGTAGTGACCCTGCCTGCAAAGCCAGAGGTCCTGGGTTCGATTCCCGGTCGGGGCAGATATTTATGTAACAGATAAATATTTGTTCTCAGGTCATGGGTATTAGTGACGTGTTATTTGTTTTGTCCATACCGCCCGCGATACAGGGAGTCCTACTGCAGGGGTATAAATGATATGAGTTAGCGTTTATTTATTTTTTCCTTCTTCACTTTTCATTCACGGTGTGATGAGTCGGTGACGCTTTCTGTGTTACTGATATTCATGGAAGGCCTTGAGTCAGATGGATCGTTTATTAATTGTCAGCTATTTACATAAAAAAATAGTAATAAAGCACTCAAACTTTTTAGAAAATATTTCAGGATAACCGTAAACATAATTTATCATAATAATAATTGGAGAACATATTCATTAAAATTTCTATGACACTGCTTTATCTTGCAAGACTCGGTAACCCGGTCACGTCTCTAAAGGTTTCGATTGACGTTTTCCTGGCAAGAGTGTCTAACGACTCGCATTCAAAAATCAACTTTACCGCCCTGACAACAGAACTCATCAAGCTCGAAGTAGATGCAAATTTCAAACAGATCTTACAGAGCATATTGTTCGCGTTGGAAAGTTTTGCTACTGTAATATTAACTCTATTAGGAGTATAAGAAACATAAGATTTCACTCCAAAATTCTGATCTCTTTGCAAGTTTTCGTATTGGAGAATCACTCGTACAATTGATTCACCAATATTTCGGAGCCGATATTCTTCTCGAGTGTATTATTTCTTACTGTTCGGGACTCGGCCAGTTATTATTTTAATGCAGTGCAATAACTTAATCTTACGAGATTTAACCTACAAATTTCTATAATTATGTGCATTCTCCGCTAAGAGAGTACCATTTATTAACGCGACAAAGTTCCACGACACGCCTCTCGCTATTAATAAGAGCATTGGGAGTCTGGGGTTTGAAATTTCGAACGAAGTGCAGTATTTGGGTCATTTAAAGAAGAAAGCTAATATAGCTTCGATGAAGTTCGGTCTATTGGAAGATCTGGATTAATTCAGGATGAAAAACTCCTATTGCTAAGCAAATCCCAAGTTAAATTTCAAAATACAGCGTGTCCTACTTACAGACTAAGCCCGATCAAATTTTTTATATTTTTTGGTTTCAAACATTGTGTTAAGAAAATTGTTTAGATTGACATTGTTGGTTTGTAACATCTTAGTTATAAATAACATGTTTGTGACAATATCTACAACAAATATCGCTTTACTTGGCCGATCATTTTCGATCGATCTTTGCGAACTGCGAGCGTTTAATTTCGTACTTAATTCACACGATCTTGCAAAACGTAATGACCGTCATTCCATCATTCTAATGCAAATGAGGTCGTAAAGCTGAACAAACAGCTCCATCGCCGAGTTGACGACTCATGTTATCACGATCATTCGAAGCTCGCGAACTTTTAAGAGATTTATAGCTCCGGATACAGAGCATAAACAAAGGGTTCCATTCAACCGATCTCTCCCCGCAGTTGAATCGCTCGCTTAGTCTGCAAAAACCAAAATCCTTGGAACGCCGCCCAATGCTCCCTTGCGCCATGCGAAGATTAAAAAGCAAAGTTCAACGCGAATAAAACTACTGCTTGAATAATCTTCAGATTAGGGATTGTTCCCAAGTCGTTCAGAAAGTTCCTCCGGCTTTCGGGCGAAACTGCTGCGCCTAAACTGAATGCATTTAACATCTAGAGATGCATACACACTGCTATTATAAAATATACACTAATTTCGATCCAGATGTATGTATCTAAATGATTTGAGTGATGGATAAGAGATACATTCGTGACCTGCTTCTAATGAAGTTTGGCAACATCTTGCGTCGAAATAAAATCTGTGTACTTAGCTACTTCAGCTAGGTACCCACATCAAAATCCAAAAGTCAACTAACTTAAATACAAATATATGTAGATATATTTATCGATCTCATTTCTGCAGGCTAAGTGTATCGCTGTGTACTCCTATAGAGTAGGGTGTAGCTGAAATACCTTATAAATATTATTTAATATTCTGTTTTTAGGGCAAACAGCAATAGTCGGAGGAGTTTTAGTAAAACTTGTATGGTATACCGATGCGTCTTTCACGTTATGCCGAGATTATCGGGCCTGCAGGCGTCCTCATACTTCTGTGAAAAAATGATTGTTTTCCTTTTCATTCTCTTTGATTTGTGTAGACTCAAATGTTACTGAGAGCAAAAGTTTTTCCATATAGTGTTACCCTCCGACCCTCACGCCTCGGCGTGCGAACCCAACTCGCACGTGGCACGTTCCGTAATACTCGTAAACTATAGCCATAAATTTTATGTTATTCAGTCCGCGGTCGTAATTCAAGGTATCCTTAACGAATTGTTCCCGTTGTACTCGACAGTGACGTCAATACGGGAA
Organism: Calpodes ethlius; assembly: GCA_018251375.1. Classification (NCBI taxonomy): domain Eukaryota; kingdom Metazoa; phylum Arthropoda; class Insecta; order Lepidoptera; family Hesperiidae; genus Calpodes; species Calpodes ethlius. Next base: position 11,229 of record DWPA01001373.1, on the reverse strand, counting down.
GTGTGCAAAACGGGGTCAATTCTCGGTCCTCGGAAAAAGTACAGGCGGTAAATCGTGGCAGCGGATCAAACGTTAGCGGAAACATACGGCAGTGTTTTTAGTTTCTCAAACTGCACACACCCGATTTTACGTAGCAAGTGGCATATTCAACTTACACTTAAGTTTATTCAATTCGAATGTGTGTATGCTTATAACTGAGAAAAGTTATATAAATGAGCGAATATTGAGTGTCTACTTATTCCATTTATTAAAAAGCTATGAAGACGACAAAACATTCCAGACAAACAGAGAATGGTACAGCGACGGACATTATTATATTAAGCACCTAACGAGTAAATTATATTCGCAACAGTCAGGGCCGCTCGTGAATTAGTTACGTGTGTATCCGTCGCGAATGATTCCGGAAACTGCGACACAAATTACGTCAGACTAATTCTGTAAATTCGAGCACTGAAATCCGTCTCTAAATCAGAGCGTCCATTGTAGGCGCAATTAAGTGAACACTTCCCGCCTACGACACGGAACGCAATTCCAGTTACACCTCACTAATGCTGCATCATACAAAATGCCTTTACTTTTATTACACGGTCAGAATGTAGGCTGCTTGTTCTTTCTTTCTTCTTTTTTCTCTCTTCTTTCTTGGCCGGAAATACATCGAAGACGCTCAGATCCATTGTCGTTGCTGGTGTCCACGGGCGGAGGTGGCCACTCAGCATCGAGTGGATCATCAACTCATTCTTGACCTTGAAGTCGAGTAGAATCTGTTGGTAAGCTACTAAAAATATCATTATTATCTGTTGTCTGTGCACCTTTTCGTGATTCCTTTGTGTTTTCCAGTCCTCCGTGTATCGTTTCTACTGTCCGTGTCCAAAATAATAAAAATATGTAAAAATCTAACCAATGTTTACCTTCTCCAGAAATTACATGATATATGATTTAAAACACGCACAAAACGTTAAGAAATTAAAAACGTAGCTTGTAGAATTGAAAAATAGAATTTGAGAGGCAGTCCTGTGGAGCAAACAATGGAGAAATTTTTACTTTCATGAAATGTTATAAAAACATGAAAGGATATTCTGATGTTCTGTATAATCTGAGATGCACGGCTCCATGTCCATGGCAGCGCGCGGTATGCTGGTCACGATATGCAGGCCACAAATTGCAGCGATGTAGTATCCGCGGCGCCGCGCTCCGCCACACTCGCTGGTGAGATTTCTCACGTACACTGTTATTAGGTTTGTATCTCAACGTCTTAGCTCCGAACGGTTTAATTTGTAACACGTACCGACTGGAATGTACGTAGTTTATTAAATAAAATTGTGCAAGTTCATTGTACCATTAAAACAGGTCCTTAAACTATCCATTAGACAAAAAAAATATCAAACATAATCTACTAGCATTTATTTAATAAAAATAAAACTTTGGTTACCAATATTTTAAACAATACAATTTATTAACTACCGTGGGTAAAAATCTCACGTTTTTGTACCAATTACCCTTAAAAAATTTTCAAACAGAATTTTTTACTTGATTTTTATTTCTTAACTGAAATAAATACTTTAGTAACCCAATTAACACTCGACAAATTTAATAAAAATTGTAATGTCAGGTTTATCTCAAGCGACTCACTGCTGACGAAGGGTGGTGAGCAATTTCCGGAATTTTGTTTTAAGACAAATATTTTTAAATTAGTTCGGCATAGCTTACCTAATAACTTTTATTCATTGTTAAATTCAACGTGATTTAGACCTAATCTAGAAAATCTTGTAAGTTTCCGAACAGCCTACGCATCGGAATTGCCTCTGGTATTGCTGACGTCCCTGACAGACGGCAACAAATCACCATCAGATAAATTATCAGCTCGTTTGTCTTCTGTATACATCAAAATATTCTAAAAACTTTATTTCCCCATAACTCTAACATGACGTTTAAAAACAGCACCAATCCCTTATCTTGTTGTGAAGCAACTGTTTCGAGCAACCTTGCAGAATGATAAGGACGACATGGGTGATCCACTCAAGTGGCAATAAATGTTACTAGTATCAGACCTGATAAAGTGGCTGTCCCTGTACAATTAGATGCGAGGATGGGTTAGGCCAAGATGGAAACGAGAAACTGTTATAGAGGCACCCCTCTTCAATTTCTCAATTTATCCAGGGAGATAAACATAAGGATTAAAGTCAACGTTTTATTAACTAGGGCGTATGAATTAAAAGAGTATTGCAACCTCGTGCAAGCATTTACACCCCGGCCTGCAGATGGGGCCGCAGCACTTCAACAACTTACTACAGTTTTACTTGTCATTGTCACGTACGTTGTTGTTGTTCATATAAACAACAGTAAAAAAACCACGACAATGAAGCACGAATCTAATTTAGTATGTTCGAGAGCTCGGCGAACCCGCGTCACGAAGTTCGGCCAACTTCAATCCAGTCCGGGCAAGTTCTGCTACAATCTGGCCCCATTTAACTTCGCATGATGTCGGAGGAAAGGGATCGAATCTATATTCATATCAATGAAGTTTGCTGCCACAAATTTGAATGTATTGAAGGGTCGAGGAAGTCAGCTACAATCAAGAAGCAAAACCTTTTAGAGTTGCGTTTTATTCATCAAACCGGCCGAGATTTACACTCAATATTGGACTGGTGCCTTATCGTATAGTCTTAAGTAGGAAAATTAGAAGTCTCACCCTTAAGATGAGAGAGGCTGGGACATAGATCACGAGCTAAACGATGAAGTTGAGATGCGTGATAAAATACTACATTTATTGTTGAGTGCACTACTGCAAAACTCTCAGGGATGCCATAAGGACCCTGACGATAGTTCTGTTGGCCATATTAGCCTTTAGAGTAGCACGCGAACAGAGAGTGTGAACCTGGAGAGACTCGGCTACGAAGACCATTTTTGCGAAGGAAGAGGACATCCTAAGGGCAGCAAGGCAAGGGGGTAGAATATGTATAGGAAGGATAATGTGACATGGGTAGTATGGAGGGGGACATATAAGAGCGTGGATATTAACTGAGCTCGTTGGAAAGCCGTAGTTCGGACATTTCACGTCCTTTCCCAATTTACTTAAAATGCCCTTTCGAAGAAACTCGGACATTTATCAATATTCACGTAATTTATAATTTGATGAATCTAATCATAAAATGGCATAGGTACTTGTTACCATTAATGACCGATTCAATTAAACCAACATAACAATTTAGACCAGCATCGTCCAATTTGGTGATTGTCAACATACACCAATGAATGTTAATATATCACACGTTTACATATGACACACTCGAAAACTGGACGCAAAGTTTACGGCGGCACCGTCTATAATGGGTTTCATGTGTTTACTATCCATCATAATATAGTAAATTTGTACAAAAATACGCCATTGACGGACAAGGAAGAAAAACTTTACGAAATTCGAAGCCCAGTCAGTAATCCAAAATCACGGAAGTTTAATGGGTTACAAAGTTTAGTTGAAGTTTGTTGAACTCCATGACATGGGTGCGACGGAGGTATACCTAATAAAATTTGCTCAGGTTTATTTTATTGGTTGGGGAAATTTGTGCGCAAAATTCACGGGAAAAAATTTTCAAGTGTAATTTGCGAAAACTTTATACCAACAGCTAACATCAATGTTCGCCTCCGAAATCAGGTAACTGTACCCGATAACTATTGAGTTTGTTGCAGATAAGCAGTTTTAATCAAATGTTCGCCTCGAACTAAAGGTCAAACCTTTGAATAAAGTTGTCCCAAAGTTCTACATAATATTCTATTTGATATCATATAATTATAATCACAGAGTTATATTAATACAATAAATTCACCATCTTTCCTTGTGGCTTTAAAGACAAAAAAAAATTTTAAGATTTTTGCATTCAGGCTAAATTAATGCAGTTTAAAAAAAAAAAACATTTGGGTAGACCTCACAAAAAGCTCTAAGCAGAGAAATTTTACATATTTATATTTTTACATTGTTATAAACAGCTCTTTTAGATGAAGAACAAGAACTAGGTATTTCAATTCTTATTCATATTGATAAACAGAAAAATATAAGATTTTATTGGGGTTTAATTATATGAACTAAATAAAGTATCGATTCTGTGATTCAAAAACATGAAAACTGCCATCTGAAGGGGCAACAGAAATCACGCGATACACACGCTGTTCTGTTTAGAACTGTACTTAAACCTAACTAATTCAGTTTTATCAGTGTATTTCAGTTATATTTTAAGTCCAAGGTATTTCAAGGCATCCGTAGGTGTCCATACGAAGTTTCATATAACAAGGTTTAAAGTTTATTGCGCGATTGAGTCACTAACATCCAAACATGAATTACAGATACTCACACCAAGAAAACTTAGTTTTAACGTGACATTATTATCGTTATCTGGGGCTTAATTTTATTATTGTTCTAATAAATTAATGAAAATACAATAACCCAAATCCAAAGGAAACGTTTAATTGGGATAAAGTATATTCTAATTTCTTGCTCCAAACATGTCTCAGTTTTATTTTATTTGGAACAATGATCATTTATAACATTAGTAGAATAGTAGGAAGGATAACAAGTAAGGACGGGAAAGGAATGACAATGATAGAGATAGTTCCCGCGAACATAAACATGTACACTAATTCTGATAAAGATATAAGTATAAATGTATTGATAAACCTCCATTATAACTGAAAACTCTATTGTATCTGGTGATTTAAATATAAATATATATTTTGTACCCTTTAAAATGTTTAGATTTTTCATAATGCTCTCTAAACGCGTATCGATACAAGCCTCGTTGACCTCTTAAAGTTATCGATGTCAGCAAGATGTTAAGCTGCCGTTGAGAGGAAAGCGCCCTGAAAGCTTTCTTCTCGAGATTTACCGCATAATGACATGTCTCAGTTACGCCGAGCTCCGACCTTGGGGAAAAAACCTCTTCTGTACGAGTGCGGGATATTAAGATATCGCCCGCACTAAAGTGTTCAAGACACACTATAATTTTAGTCGCTCCGGGCCACTAATGGCTCCAGTCAAAATTCTCTTGCTAATCCCTGGGAAATGGAGCCGAGGTAACAAAATTTTATACGTAATCGACCCCCCCCTTCGTACGTTGATCTAAATGACGTTAATGTTACTGGGATTTGGATCTTTGTGGATAATAAACGTTCAGTATTGAAACTGAATAGAACGAAGTGAGACCGGAGCGTGTAAGACCCCGGGAGTTGCGGTGGTACGGTACCACCCGGCAAGCAAACAGTTCTGTGAGCCTTTTATTGAGATATAGATAAAGTGACTCGTAACCCACATTTTTCTGCAACAGTAATCCCAACTTCATTAATTATGACTCCCGAACAACGGTCGGTTCAGTAAACTGCGCCCTGCTGAGAAATACTAATTAAATTCTGCATAATTTCTCTCCAGAACAGCATAAAATGCGCCCGAGTAACTTATTTTACGAAGTTTGACGAAAAGTTATGACTGTACTGAACAGATCGAAGACTGCAGGAATGCAAAAATATTTCGAATTAAATATCAGCTTCAAAATGTTTGTGGTGCTGAATAGTTTCCGTTGAAGAATGGTTTTCCGTAGATAATTATTTTGATTTCAGTACAAGGAAGTGCCTTAAGAAACCCTAAAATGTAAATGGCTTATCTTTGTGTGGTAGGTTATATCATGACGTATCCCTTCTATCAGCAACATATATTTGTGTAAATTCAGATATACTAGAATGTTATTAAGTCCATCATAACAATAATCATGAATCCTTTATATTACTCGGCTGTTCCGATGCTCGCACGCTTAAACCGAGCGAAATCCTTCGACGCTAAAACAAGCAATTCTTTTATGATTAGAAATTTAGTAATAACAAAAGGAAGGAATCTAATAAGGTTCCTTTTACGTTCAAGGTAAAGAGTACGAGAGACTTTTAGAAAATCAAACTCGAAGGATGTAAAATAGGGGTTGAAAGCTAGCGAAGCGAAGCGAGGTCGGGTTTGTGTTGAATATCATATCAAATAATGTACACATAATTAACAGCTACAAATTAATGAATAATTTGGTAGTGGTCCTAGCTGCAGAATGAGATATTTCTGGATCCGAGACCCAGCTGAAATAAATATTAATTTTATTCGTTCAAGGTCGTTTATGATATCCTAATTGTGTATCCATACGTCTCACACAAAAACAACACAACATGCAATATTTAAACGGTTAGTTTTTTAATATCGTATTATAAAGTGAAGTATGAAACATATGTACGTGTGCAGTAGAATCGTGCACTCACAGTCGCCGACATGCACATATATGTGAGAATGTGTTTTATTTTGAAATTGGAAAGTGGTACGTAATTGTTTCTTGTAAAGCAAATAGGCTAAATTACATTAGGTACGACTATTGCGGTTCTAAGCGTTACTATTGCAAGGTGTGTCGGCCGTGGCAACGACCGGTGTGCAAAGTCTGCGTTCCCATTTGCTGTTTTCAATAAATAAAATACGAGTATTTCTTGCAACAATGCTCCCTGTAACGAGTGGGCGAGGGGTCAAGTTTATCTGAGTGCAAGTTAATTAGCAAGCGGACGCGAAACAAAAGACTGCCGCTGCGATGTTGTTGAACTAGCCATATACAATGGGAAACTGAGACCGGCGTTGTCGGCCAGCAAACGACCGACATTACTTTCTTACGGGATACTTTAAATGACTTTGAAAGAAGAGGTCGTGTTATTTTTTAACTTGAGCTTTTCGCAGCGGTTTCTGTTTTACCTCAACCAGCGCTTGGAAGGGAACATGCAGATTATGAACAAACTTTATGAAGCGGAGCATAATCAATTGCCGAAAGGATCCTTCTTATCGTTAAAGATAATTAAAAATCATGGATGTGAGTATGTTCCGTCTCTTATTTAAATACAATATTTTGGAACTATTTTGGAGATATTTCTATACTTTTTCTAGTACATCATTTAAAACCACTCAATTGATTTTGTTAAGATTTCCGGTCTTCAAAATTATTACTTAAAATCTCAGACCTTAAAATGCCTGGGACAGTACTGGAGATACAGTTTTCTGCAGACACGGTATCGCCGTATACGTATTATATTCAGTTACCTGGGAACTTTATGACGGTAGCGTTTTTAAGCCATTTTATACTAATTTCAAAGAAACGCTGAGATATTTCTTTCACCATTTCTTCTCCTCCGTGAGAGCACCTTTCCAAAATACTTATAGATCAAATAGAAAGAAAAATATGTATATGAAATGACCTGAATACCTACATGATTAAGACCCTCAAACTAAATTTGAATACCCACTAAATTCCTTCGAATTATCTAATCTAGGTATTAAATCCACCGATTAATCGTGCAACTAAATTGTTGAATGTGACATTTACGATGATGTTATTTTCGGCTCTGCTAAATTGGACAAACAATCAGACGAGTATCCGACGACGAGTGAAAATCGCCCGCCATGGGTCTGCTTTGCATCAAGGGTGTCACAACACCGTGAGAGCATTGACGAGAGAAGTTCCTTCCGCAATTAAGGACATTGCGAAAGCCTGGCGTCTGGTGTGACTAACGAGCGGCAGAGGAAGATGAAAATGAATCGTCTATTAGTTCATTATATTTACTTACTTGTCTCGCCATATGTCATGTCATGATGTATTGGGATTGCACAGCTTGCAGCGATAACATTACAATGTGATCCAGCGGTCCGCGCGGCGCACTCGGCGGCGGTCCAAGGCACGTGCCGACGCATCCGAGCCGCGGCTCCGCGTGATGCATGCCGTCGGCCGCTGCGCACGTACCGCCCTCTACGGATATCGCATGTTACTTAGTGTCCCTTAGGTCTCAATGTTAATTATTCCAATCAGAATTGTACAGTTGTACATAAATGTTCAGCTGATTTAAAGGATGTTGCGCTCACGGTTTTTTATTGTTTCATAATATTATTATTTAGCACTTTCATAATGTCAAATAACATTAGACTAGGGTATATTTTCTTCTCTCAAAAACTCTAAATTATCTTTAGCATCCTCGTTCATTCTTCTTTTCTAGCCGGCCGGTAATGTTGACGATTGTACATGGAGCGCGGAAGTCACCCGGCACGAGTGACCCAACATCTCCTGTGTCGGCTATTTAGGTAAAAATGTGCATATTAGGAGTAATTACTCACTGTAACTACAAAATTATTAAAATTCATCGTGTCGGCAACTCAATTCAAGAGTCCGTCGAGCGTCACCCTTCGTTAACTGTATTGAAACTTTCACAACAAACTGAAAAAGTTTCCGGCGAGAAAAGTTCTTTATTGGTCGTAACTTCGCCAATATTCCTCTCGACCATGAATATAATGCCCCGCGTCGGTACAAGGTGAGAAAGTGGGAATTATTGGATACAGCTTACACTGTAGATAAGTTGTTGAAAGCTATAAAAATCTGAACGCCCCGCCAGTCCATGTGTATTCTGATCAAGCGTGGAAGCTGGTTCGGATCTCCTTGGTAGCGATCGGGCGATCCTTCTTTGGTAACTACTGTTATGACACGTCCAGTGGCAAATGTGAGATTTTTACACAACAGTGCTACATACGTACCACCTTCTCATGCATATGCCGGTCAACTATTTATGTCAAGTAATTTCCTTTAAATACTTCATCAGAATTATTAATAAAACAAATGTTTAATGGTTAACCCACCACTTTTTTGGAAATATAAACTTTGAGCACATTTATCATTGACGGAACCCTAGAGCGGGAAGAACGGCCATTACTCATCAAGGTAACAATATTAACTGCGGAAGTGGGAAGAGCATTGCATTATAAACTACAGATATTCATATACACTGCAGATTAAAGTATAGAATAGAATACTGTCACGTATTTATACGACTGTTATGTTGTAAATATAAAAAAAAATACTTTTAGATGAAGAATTTATTGCACCGTTCAGGTTTCTTTTATTATTGAGAAGGCCTGAATCCGTACTTCAAAATAATGTTTCCGTATGACGGAATAGACTTCTGTCAAACCTTTGACATTTTTCTGAATCGAAATGATTATTTATTAACGACGAAGGACGTCGATAACGTCAAATGGAGTATTTATTCACATAACGTTGAACATTTTATAATTCCCGTTCACGGCGGAGGGCTCGTGACGGCCCGTCTACACCGTTTTATTAATGGTGTCCGCTTTGTTTATTTACCCCTTTGCCCACTTCACGTCAGGATAATAAAAATACAGAACCAGTAATTAAATGCGGCGAACGAGCACCGAGACAATGTTGAAAAATGAAATCGCGAGAGGCTCGCGGGTTTCCATTTTGAAATATTCCTTTACATCACATTTATTTAGCACGCAACTAGTTTTAAGTGACGCGGGGCGATGAGCGTTTAGAGGGCCGCGTTTGGACCTTGCATGTGTGAAATAAGGCACAAATTAGATCGGGGCGTGAAGTTATCTGACAGACACTCGACGGGTGCGTCAGACACAATCCGGCGCAATTAAGTCGGCGGCTAGCTTCCAGTAATTAAAACATGGTTCAAGCGTGCAGTGATGAGAGTAACTACTTTAATTAAAAATGTATCAAACATGAAATCATGCAATTTAATTAATGAGTCTGGGTTATTTTTTGCACCTAAATATACCAAAACGCAGCGATCGCGTATCGAACGTATAGGTTCAATGTATGTTTCGGTGGAGCTGGATAAGCATGGCTTAGAATTTTGTACATAATTGCTGTATGGTTATTTACTACAGAAGTAATCTATCAAACGTAGGCATCACCTCGGCGTGCAATGTCACGACTATATCGGCATCCTGACGCGTTAATTAGCGCGACGACACTACGTAAGTATAGCTAACAGTTTAGCGCGCCAATTACCGTATTAATCGACACACAAATTAGCGAGAAGTACAATTTGTATAGAACTCCATTAATATATAGACATGCATTTTATAACACATTAATTGACTTACAGTGCTCGTGAACGTATAAAATTATTAGTATGGTTTACGGACAAACACAAAGAAAAAAAACGATTAATAGTATTGCCTACTTTGTTTTTTAAATTGTTCAAGAAATGTGTGTCAAGTGTAGAGTGTTGTTTATGAAATGAATAGTTTGATATGATGAGTGCACTTAGGAATAGCTTACTTCACATTGAATTTCCGCGTTACACAGGGAAGTATTGTTTTTGAAACGGGGGTAAATTAAATTGTTTGACATTGGGAACAACTCAACATTTGGTAACGTTTTCTAACTGACGTCGCTGACTCTCACTGCTTACATTCAGTCAGTAGTTTTAATTATTTATTTACTTCAAGTCGATAAGCGTTATTGAAGTGATAACATGACGGTAAACTATAGAACGCGCACATGTCGCTTGTGTCTCGTAGGTACGGAATAGTTGTAGCGGCAAAGTGATGATGCGCGACGCACGCTTGGCATGTTTATTTTAACGAGTGTTTGCGTTAAGGTAGAAAGTCGAAAATAATTTTACTAGGCTACTACCTTAATGACCTTCTTAAATGTAAGTTAAAGTTAGCTGTGTGATGGTGGTTTGGTGCGCGGTCTGAAAAGTCCGTTTTCCGATTCATATTACACTTCCCATTTCCGATTTCGATTGTTATAATCGGAGGTCGAACGAACCAGAGGCGCCGCGAGGGCGATGGTTAAAATAAAAGAGGACTATCTATCAGCCATTGGAGATCCACTGCTGGACATAGGCCTCCCCTTATTTGCACCACTCCGACCGCCGCTGAGCCTACTGAATTTAGTCAGTACCTGCTGTCTTCTTCAAGACGTCAGTCCATCTGGAAATCATCTAAGACATTCCTATTACACCTAACTCAGGTGAGGCAATAAGCTGCAAATCACCATTTCTCTAGCAATCAGCAATACGGACCTCTCTGTCGCCTACCATCAAGAAACATATTATTCTATTTCAAATTTCGTGATCTAAAAACTAATAAAACTTCACTTAGTATTTTTTCGGTAGAACATTCAAATGGTGGTGTGGTGCCGAGCTCGAAAGCCAAACACGGAGCCATAATCGACACGAGGGCGCGCAGTAACGCTCGCACATTACGAATCCGTGTGCGGAACGCTAATTATAGATGATTTAATGACAGAAACTGCTCATTTACTACCTTTTCATACTAGCAACTTTAAATCATTATTCCTTAAACGATTAATCATTACGTATAAAAATATGAAGATTTATTGGAACGCTAAATTTAAACAGTGC
>DWPA01001372.1:0-18889 GCA_018251375.1 Calpodes ethlius | reverse complement strand
CCTTGTAAAATAAACTATAAACCAGTTTCGTTGTTTAATAGCCGATGAAGAGTAGAAAAGCTACCAGTTACCTTATAAGTGACCTCACATATTGTAATGGATTTAAATGACTTTACGAAATGTGAATTATTATGCAATTACATATCTACAATTATATTAATTTGATTATCCAGTCATATTTAAACAGATTCCGAAATTTATTTATTTTAATCAATACATAAAAAATCAAGTTACCCATTATGGTGTGAACTGTAGTGGCAGCGACATGGACATCTATCTCTGACACTGAGAACCGGACCTGAATTCCCTCCTCCAGATTCTTGAAACCTTTAGAAAATTCCACATCGCACGGTTTCAACACCAACTGAGGAGGTAGGTTCTTCAGCTTAGATTGCAATTTGGACATGACTTGGAGACCAGCGAAGGATACAACGAGATTTTCCGTATTGGAGTGACGGGAGTAGTCAATGAGGAGTTCCGTGCGGAGAAGTAGAGCGTGTCCTTCACTTTTAGTGAGATCAGTGAAGAACATGATTTCAGGCTGCCGACATTGCACAGAAATTGTTATGCTTGGCATCTCTTCTGGAACTGCAGCAGCTGTAAGGAAATTTAATTTAGTCTAAGAATACTGCATGACTCTTTTAATTTATCATCATAATATCTCTAGTGATTCCATACCAGTTGAATAATATCCGCTAGTAGAATCACTGGAGCTTGGGAAGCGAGCGCCCCTGTTGCCGGACGCTCGTGTCGGTCCATCGCCCACGTAGCCGTGATTGACCAGCCCTCCCTCCATTGTTTTTTCTCCTATTTAAAATAAGCAATTAATTATTCTTATTCTATAGACCCTCAGAAAAAAATGGAATTTGTTTATAATAATTGTGCTTTTTTCAAGATCTCAGATATTCATTTATTTTCACATATTATTAAGCATTGAAAAACTATGTTAATTAAAATTAAACAGCACAGTTTTATCATTATAATTTTAAATTACATACCTTACTACAATATTCATAATCTTAATACTTATTTTCTTAAATGGCTAGTACCAAACGGCGTTACAAGCATGTACTAACTACTCCTGTTATTTGAGCTACAAATACGTACCGGGCATTGCGTCAAGCAAAGTCCTAGCCAATTGCAGTAGGAACGGCAGGGCCAAGTTCAGCCTGGTACGGTCCAACCTAACGTCTACCGTGGCGGCCTTCGCAGAGGAGTACCGCAGGCTGGCGTCCAGGAGCGGCGGCCGCGACACTGATATACCTCCGGCCGCGCGCGACCCTCCACCTTGCGATTGGAATATCCTGGATTGCCCACATAATATTCTTTTTCAGTATACCAAAGAGATTGATCATAGAAATAAGAAGGATACTTGTTGTCCGTAAGAGGCAGGAATTTATGTGACACATTATTATTTGTTTCCGACTCTTATTATAGTGCTATGTGCTAAACATTGTTTATATCGGTATAAAGATAATTCTAGAACAGGAGTATGATGTGATAAATGTAGATATTAAATTATCTTCAATCCATTCTCGGACTTACCTTTTAATGACAATAGTAGGATCAGGACGTATGTCCTCGATAAGCAAACTCTGCAAGCTAGCTTTAACTTCCAGACTCTTATCGGAGTAATAGTCCATAGTTAACGTCGCCTCTCCAGCAGTAAGCTTAGCTAGTCCATGGTTCAAGTCTCTGACTGGGGAACTGAGGACTTCATCCATGTCGGAAAAGAGTTTCAGTTCCACGCCTTCTAATGTAAATCTACAAATGTAAGTCTTATATAGTACATTTTATTAAAGATCATCATTTTTCGCTTCGCAAAATTCAATCCAATTTTGGATCGCTTAATCTTACCTTAAAACTGATTCCTTTCTGATAGGTTCACCTTGAGCGAAAAATGCTTGCAATTTCTTTACCATTGCGTCAGAAGAACCTACCTCAACTGGTGAGCTTGGTACAATGCTACCTGCAACAATAAAGCTTAATTCAACATCATTTTATTGTGAATGGCTTCGAGGAGTCGACGTCAATTAGACGTCAGGTTCATTTGAATAATTTCAGTAAAATATATTCCAAAAACTTACCAATATAATTTTCCTCGCTCAAATTATCACTATACACAGCTAGTACCGTAGCTAAGTCCTTCTGCCCCAGGTTTATCATTACAGTATCGATCACAGTATCAGCCTCGCAGAGAAGCAAATCTCTGTAACCCACGGTGGAGGCCACCTGCTGGTAGCACACTGCTCGCTTCATGTCACAGCGTATCGCCATTGGCTCAAGGATCGGCTCCTGGGAAGTAATTTATTTTAATCATTAGAACTTTACATTTCGTACTGATAAAAGGTTTTTAAAAACATTTGTGATGTAACAGGCTTCGTCCATCTCAAATACTGAGCAACCTTTCCTGCTCCCTGCACGCCCTGCAGCATTACAGACGAGGGCATGAAGCTCGATGGCTATTATTATTATTAGTATTACTTAGTTAGTTAGCTTAATACTAGCGATACTTATGTTTGGTGGGTATTTCCATCCGCCTGTCTAGCTATCTCTCTTCTAGAATCAAGCCTGTTATATTTTTCATGTTTAGGTTGAAGTGTCAAAGTAATGACCGGATCCCCAGTTTTTTTGTTGGGAAGTAACGCCGATGATATCTTTAGTCCTCGATATCGATGGGCGGTAGGGACTAACGTTCACTAATATAATGGCTATTTAGATAAAACGATATTGGTAAATCTAGGATCTTTCTCATGAGCAGCATTTAATTTGATGATTTACCTGCACCTCCAAAGTGCCCGCCAAGGTCATCACGGCCCGCGAGAGGGTGATATTGACAAGCTTTATTAGAACATTGTCGATGACTGGACACTGAAGTGGACTGCTGGCTTCCTGACTTACGTGTATGGGCTTGAAAAAGTTCTCAATTAGAAGATCTCCTATAAAGTAAGTCAGAATTTTATAATACGTATTTGTAAAAAATTCCAAAGTCATTGATTTAAGACCTGTTACTTACCCATATTGAGAACTAGTAAATTTGGAGACGATGGCTTTTGTGGAAGTAATAGCACCGGCGCATGAATCTGTGAAATAAGAATACAAGAAAATTTGAGGAATAAAATAGAATAAAGACTTAACTCTTAAAAGTAAATTTATTTCAACCAATAATCGAACCTTAGACACGATGCACGGGAGATGACTAGATAGCGACTGAAGTCAATGAAGTCAATATTAGTCAGGATAAAAAAAAAAACAAGGAATTAAATCCAAATATAAATTTTCACCTCAATAGCTAGATTGACGCGCGTGGGGGCAACTCTCAACGCGGCAGCTTGTCGTTGAGCGGCTCTCTCTGCTGCTGCCGCCGCCTCTGATGCTGCTGTACTGGGTAACAGCGGTTCTAGGAATTGCTGCAGATATAGAATGAATTCATTGTTTGAATTTTTGCTTGTATTTTTTGAATCTTTCTATTGTTTGACAGCAGAACTATCTCCACGAATAAATTCAATTATAAAAATAAGTATTATTTAGTGTACATGACGCAAAATTATCGTTAGTGTTTACATCTGAATAATAAGAAACTTCGGGAATACCCAAGGTCAATAAAAACAATAAATCTTAAGACGCCAAAATATAAATTATTTCACAGAATAAAAATGCACCTACAGAGTCCTTATACTCAGCAGTTAACAGCTCACCTGCAGATGATGGAGCATGCTACAGAAGAGGACGACGTGTAATCTCCCCACGTATATCCTGAGTTCGGCGTGCGCGCGCGCACGCATACCTTGCGCCGCGCGGACATACTTTATCTCGACCACTTTGTCTTCGTCTGGCCAAATTAGCTAACGCAAAAATTAAAAACTATGTTAATATGTGTTACTAAAATATTACAAAAAGAAATTTAAACGTTTTTATTTAATTACTTTTATACGGAGAGATTATTTATATTCTTTTTTATTATAAAGTACTAATAAAAGAGAATAAGAGTATGTGGTTCTTTTAGCTGTTATATTTTATGTTACACTTGTACGTACTGACATAAGTAATATCTAACTATAGCATACTTTATGAAGGCCCTAAGATCAGAAGTTTTTCGGGAAGCAGTAACTCATCCAGGTGCCGTGATCAAAGATTAAAAAATCGTTAATAGAAATTTAAAAACAAGAGAAATCTCTTTATTAGTATCTCGCTTGCCACCCTCTCCTGCCAATTTAACGATATTCAAGTTAATACTTGTCTGTAAGGTACCTTAGGGTACAATGTAGACTCAGACAGATCATCCAGTTGTAAAGAACCCAAATACAGCTTGAAGATCATGCGGTCGTTGGCGCGGAAGACGCAGTCGCTCTCCAGGGCCACCAGGCGAATTTCTACCAGCGCACAGTCCAGGTGGCACAGTTTAATAGACACTGAAGATGCCCTGGAATATATAGTTAATTCTAGGATTTAGAAGGTTATCAAACATTTGTCTTTTTTGTAATGAACGAAGTTTGCGTTTTAGTCAAACTCCTCAAAGATTTCCGTTAAAAAATTCATGATTTAAATTTCAAAACGTTTCTTAGATTTAATTTATAGTCATTTTTTGCATGTTGATAGCATGCATAAACCTTATCAAATAAATGAAATTGTCAATAGGTGGTTTCAGTTTCGTATTTTAATAGCTTCAATCAGAATTGTGTCAAACTAGTAATTAATTACTCCATATCTTTGCACAGACCTGGCTTTTGATTGAACTCTACAACTAATTTTGTAAATTGTGAGGTTTCTCCGTGATGTTCTCGCCAAGAGTTCTTAATTATATTTTCTTACACGGAATTAAATGATGATCCTTTGGTACGGTTGTGTTAAGTAATCATTAATCTGTGGTTTATGGAACTTGAATTCAGTAATACATTATTTTTACATAAAATATAGTTATTGGTAACGATGTATTATTACTTACCTAACTGAATAACTGAACTTGGTTGCTCCAGGGGGCACAGGAGGATCGGCTTCCGGATGCATCAAGTAGTCCCAAAGAGTCCTGGCCTTTGGCGCGACCAGATTCTTTAAATTTAATGCATGTCTGTTTTGGACCCTGGAAAACAGAGCGTCACCAACAGTAACATCATAGTTACAAAACATACTGAAATTGTTAAATGCCTTTGTATTTTTAGTCATTAAGTTTTCTTTAATACAGTAAGTTTCCCAATATTCAAAATATTTAACGTTCATAAAATTATTATTTGATACATACAAAAATAAAATATATATTCGAATTACATATATAATGTAAATGCAATGTGCAATCTTTACTAGGATAATGTTCGACGATCGATGTAGTGCAGTGGTAAAGCGAAGCAGAAGTTTAAATGACGAGTTTAATTTTATTTTGTAGGCTAGTAGACCTAGTGTTGAGCAATGAGTGTGTAGGGTGTTTAAAAGCTTCATATTTTTTTTCATATAAACAACAGTATTTTGATAATAAAGATATTAAAGGGAAATTTATCAACTCGCAGTAATCCTATTTAACTGAATAATGTGTCGTTAATCGTTGACATGGTTGATATGACAAGAAATCCTTTACACCACACCACACTTACGAGTAAATAAGTGTACTACGTTTAAAGTTTTAAAAATATAATCTCACTTGTCTCGTATATACTGAAGATATTTGATAAGAGTCCTTAGCGCGTCTGCGTGAAGGAGCAGGCTCACTGGTCCAGTGTCAGCCACTAGAGCATGCTCCACGTTATGGAAGTGGGATTTAAACTCTGGGCAGTCCGCGCGTACCTGAAAACACGTACGTTTTGTGGCTTTTTGCAACCAACTTAGCAATTTAGTATGACGGTAACTAATAAAGGAGCGGAAACAGCTTGTGATGGTAAATAGTCTCCGCCGTCAATGTACTCTAGTAACACCAAAGGCATCACTGATTCTTTGGCGAAAGCGGGTGTGAGTTGATCCTTAAACCTCTGTTGGAACACGATAAGTCATTTCAGCTCACTCAAACTAAGCGTTCTAAGCTACGAATTCTATTAGTTTTCAAATAGAAATTTTGAATCCAACGCAGGCCTGATTGTGTGCATAGGATGTTTGAGTTTCTACACAATCAAACTTCCATTACCTTCCTGTAGAGCAAGTTGAAGAGCTCTCCACTGCTGGTCAGTAACTCCAGATACTGGCCAGTGCTACTGTGGTGCTGCTTGTCTGTCAACAACGCCTGCCCCACGGACAGCTGCACCGCTGGTCCGTACTCCATCAGCGCCACGTCCAAGCACACCTTGGTCACGCTCCACATGATGTACGGCCTGTCCGTCTGGTTGCTTGACCGGCTCAAGTTTACTACTATTTCACCTGTGGGACATATGTAAAACTTATATTTTCTGTTTATGATATTCCTGATAAAATCACCAATAATCTTCTTGATAAATCTTGGATAATAAGTGCTCTCCGATTCTGTTTTAATTTAATACGATTCCTTCAAGCTATTTTACAATGTAATTTTATGTTGCTCGAGACAAGCATGAAAAAGCATGAAGTGATTACTCCTAACTTTGGACACAATATTGAAGAGAGGTGTATATACATTTATATTTTTATAACAGATAATTGTCTTTCTGTAAGTTTTAATTTACAGTCCGAGCCGATGTTACAATTAACTCAATGATTTATAGCTATTAGTTACTTTAAATGTCGATGTCACAATATAATCATATCTTCACACACATCGTATATAACATGAGATTTTAAGACTAACATTTAACATTTAACATTTGCATTGCAAAAGCTTATCCACAAACTAAAGCGTGATTTTCCAAAATAGCTCCTTTGATGAGTGTTACTGAGCAGTTCTTATCAAAACGTCGACAAATTGATAATTCACATTTTAATCAAATTGGCACGTTCTGAAAAGAGCCAGCTCTCGAAACGTGGTGATCATGATGTGTCGATCTGCAAAAGCCACACAAAATATACGACCCAAGACCTATTCGATACAAAACAATTTAACAGAAAACGATCTTTAAGAATAGAAATGAAACATGGAATATCCGAATTCAATTGTCCAAGTAGGGTTAACTTAGTAGCATTCGTTTAAAAAAAATGTTACTCTCGAAACATTATCTGTTATTTCAAACCCTAATGTTTGCAAAGACTATGTCAACGATGTAGCTTAATAAACAAGAAAACTTTACATCCCTTTTGAAGCATGTTGCGTACATATACAAGCATGAGACTTGGTATATTTAAGTTGAATGCTATATGGACTGGAGGTGCGGAAAGCTAAACGAAAGTTAAATAAAACATTCACTTCTCATGTTGATTGCGTCAAATATGATGTGAAATAAGCCTTTGTCAACTGAAATATAAATACTCTAATTTCGATCGCACTGCGTCCACTAGTCACTGCAGATTTACAGGGGTCGTATATATTGAAGTATTCAACATTAATGTGCTATGAAATATATGTTGTACTAAAATATAAAATCTTCAAGGGTTGTGCTCCGAAGAATATATTTCCATCGAATTGGGGTGGAGGAGGGTAGTATAGTAATCATTGCTACCCACCGCTTCCCCTGTCCGACACAAACATTAACATTTATCTTCATTCTTCTTTATAATTCTTCGTTCTTCCTTCTTAATGACAATACTAAAAATCCACTCAAGTTGTCAAATTATTGTGTACTTAAATCTTTAAAAAAATAAAGCAAGAAAGGAAACAATTGAAAAGATAGACACGTTAGCATTTTAACATTCATCATCATAATCAGTGAAAGAGAATGGTCGTCAGTAAAGATCAGAGTTAGATTTGACAAACTAAGCTGACCATATTATAAAATGGATCTTAATCCACCTGTTTATCGTTAGTTTCGTATATAAATCATCCTACCGCGATTGACACTAAACATGGGCTTATAAACAAGTACTCCAAACAATAACAAAACTCACCAACAATAAACCTCAGCAAGGTACCAATAGTGTTACTGGGGGAGACGTTGTCATCAAAGCCGGGCAGGTCAACTGATCGAGCATACTCCTCCACTTCTTCATCACTGAATTCGGCTGTAGGCACTCCGTCAGCGACGGGCGACTGCGCCCCTGCACCGTCTATTTCGGTTTCGGGTGTTCTACAAGTAATTGATAAAAACATTGAGACATTTAATATGACACTATACATACATCAATTTGTGAATAGCCCTATTCATAAATTATAAGTAACGATTCTACAGAAGTATTTGGGATAGCTAAGGGTATAAAAAAATAACCACTGAATGTAATAATCGTATCACGAGCGCAAGTTAACTAACCTATTCCTTCGCAGATAAGCAGCTACAATCTTCTGTCTTAATTTAACCAGCTCCTTATATCCAGGATCTGCCGTTACTCTATCGAATTCCAGGGCTTCCGCCAGTACAGGATCTTCCAGATCTTCAACAAAATCTCCTGAATCCATGAAGGATACTGGCACAGTGTTCGGTACCGGTATAGGCACATTATCACAAAAATCGAGAAGGTGTCCAATAATTCGATCCGATAAATTCAATTTTAAACTGGATAGTGATATGTTCAGTTTGTACCTATAAGTAAAAGACATAATCTATTATTCTGTTGCGTGAAATAATAACGTATAATAAACCGTATTTTTTCACCGACGCTTTTCTATTCACGCTCACGGTGAGAGAATGTTTGAGAATTAATTTTTTGATGCAGAAAAAGAATGTCATTTGCCATCATTTTCGGAGTATAAGCGTGAACAGAAGGGCGTTTATCTACAACCCTTGATATATACCGTGGCAGCAATTTGTAGTCTTTCTTGATACTGCTCGAGAAAACCAACTGAGATTTAATCTTCGGTACAAGGTGAAGTTCCGAATCAGCATGCTTGCGACACTCTCGCCAGGGTTCCGTCCAGTCACAAAATAGCACCTGAATCGAAATGTAAATTGTGATAATAACGTTGCAGTACGTTTTAAACCAAACCAGTCAATGGTATAACTAATAAAGATAAAATTTAAGTAATAATTAATGTGTACCTCAAAACCAAAAATATATAAGACAAACCTGACAAGAACATTCTGCATGTAACCGATCATATAGTTTTTCCTCCAACTCCATGCATGTAGCGTCTTCTAAAACTAAATTTGATGGTTGCAAATCTGATTTTACTATAATTCTACTTATATCCAGAATCAACACTCGACCAGACCTAAAAAAAAATGGTTATAAAATATTTTTTATCGCTCAGTTTCCGTAATGTAAAGCAATAATTAAACGAAGAAGTAACTTATTACTAATAATTGATCACAACGTACTTGTGTATACAACCGTGTTCGGGAATCACAATACAAGGTCCTTTCACATCCACATTGACCTGGAAAACTTTCCTCCGACTAATGGCATACGCCAACACTGATCTGCTAACCGCACTCGCTTTGTCTACTGCAAGAGATAACTCTTCAGCAAGGTCTTCAGATGTCATTGAGTGAGTTTGGAAGAAGTTTATTAACTCCGTAAAGGCATGCTAAAATACATGAAAATATTAACAATAGACAAGATTATCATCCCAGAATAATCCGGTTTTTTTACATAAAAAAAAAAAATTCGTACCTCTACGTATAAAAATTCAACCGGTTCCATGAGCCAACTGATCCCATAGTCCGCTTCGCTAGTCATTGGATTTTTCTCAATGTCGACGGCAAGTAAATTGGTAGCTGTAGGAACTCCTTTTTCCACGGTCAAAAGGGGTACCAGCTCACCGTCTGATGATACTCCTTCAATGACTATACTTTCAGCTCGAGCTGATAACTGAAAAATAATAGCAGTAACAAGTTTATTATTTATTTGCAAATCGTTGCAACTTGTCGCAAAATAAATGGAAAATAATATTATCACCTTATATGCTTTAGCTGAAGGTCTGGTTTCTAGAGAAGCAAGGAACTGAGTCAGGGTCAGCACGAGAACTTCTTTGTTCCGATTCATTAATGTTACAGAGCAGTTGGCTAATGTCAAATTGATCTTGTGTTCTAAAAAAATTAATCCATATTAGCAAATTAACTGAAATTTATCATCATTATTAAGTGAAGTTTAGGTATCAATATCGTCATATTATTACCAATATATTGTTTAGATTTGTCCTGTCTTGGTGCACCTTCCACATAGCCAATCAGCTCACAGACTCTCTTCTTCTCTGGACTCGATAAATGACTCCAAAGGCTTCTACTTCTTTCAGTCTTTACACAAAGTTCTACTCGGAGTTTGGACTCCGTATCAGAATCACTTTCACAATCGGAGCTCGTCGGCTTCCACCAGTCAAATTCGGTCTCAACTACTTCTATTCTTTCTGGTTCTTGAGTCAACAGCTAAAATATTATGGTATGGGATAACCATTAACACATATGTACATGTTATAATATCAAATAATTCATACTAAATAGAATAAAGAATACATTTCAACATTTAAAACTACATACTTCGAATTTTGCTTGCTCCCTGGCGATTACCACCGATATTATTGGTAGATTATCTTCACATTTCTGAAGGTCTAACTTTAGTTCTGTATCGTTGGGACTTCTCAGTGTGCTCTTGTATGTCTTTTTGTATATGTTGTAATTTTCTCTGTGTTTCTTGACAGCGGCCCATGTGTAAGGCCGGACTCTTTGCTCCACGACTACGTTGTAGACGTATCTCCACCATTTCTTTATATCCTTTGAAAGAGGTACGCCAGGATGGAGATGACGATACTTTCTGAAGTCAAGTAGGCAAACGTTAATATACGAAACATAGTTCTATACACATGTATTCAGTTTAAAAGTTTTTAATACCTGTTCAATGCGATCCGTTGAAAAGATCCAAGTAAATTATCGATAGAAAGATATTGTCGTCTTGATAATTGAATTGCACTATCTTGTAGAACCGCATCTAGTAGTAGACGAGGTACACGAGGTTCACCCGACCGGTTAATTAATACTTTTACTTTACACGTAACTGGTTTTAGCACTGAAAAAAAAACAGGTAAGTATTATGCTTTATAACTTATTACAATACTTTTCTTGAAACTTAGCTGAACTTAACTAAACTTACAGAACTCGAAATCCTCGTGATGCATAGAAAATTTATCCAAGCCAGTTAGCATGTAATGTTTCCAGTTGTAATACTGCATCGGTGTAATTTGTGCGGTCTCTGTATCATCGAGAGCCGTCGCTGTGGGATTCCAATAAAGAGACAAGGATTCAATTCGCATCATTTGGTAAACAGTTGACGCGTTCTGTGGTGTTACAGAGGGTTTCCATTTACTGAAAATATAAATGGGTGTTATGAAAAATTCAATAGCTAATCACAACAGGGTGCATAGTAAATGATAGCAACTACTCGCCTGTTAGTAGTTTCGATCGATAGACTTTGTAGACATAGACCACAGGCAAGGGGACCATCTTTCGAGCTGATCGAGTCCTCGTATCTCACGTGGACATTCCTGATGTAGATTTGCAAATTATTTACAATCGCTGTGAACAGGCTTTCAAAGAAATTCTGCGGACCCTTTAATATCTCACTTTCTGCTTCTAGATCTTGCAGGATTTTTCTCTTAGCAGCTCTGGTGAGTCTTTTTTCTCTCTCAGGGTCGAAGTAACTGTTAGATATCGCGGGCCCGACGAGAACGAGAACATCTTCGATGTTGATTACGACAGGTTGAGTGTACAGCCCAGACCAGGGTATCTGCAGATTGATCCGTCCAATGGTACCGATTTTTACATCGATTGGTAGATCTAACTCGTACTGAAATTAAGATAAAGAAGGAAATTTAATCAAATACTTTTTGGGTATACGTAGTTCATTACTTTGCAGTAAATTGTTAATTATAATAATGTGAAAATCTTTATCAGAGGATTCACCTTGCTTATAATAAGGATTATTTTCAGATAACATGTTTTAGTTATGTCCCTTATAATGAATCATTATTAAATTTCAATTGATTATGACACCTTTGGTAGTTTACATCGACTTTGATACAAGTACATTTTCACGGTTTGGGTGTAACTTTTAAACTTGTTAATCAACAAAGGCAAAATTTAAATATTTGGCCAATATACGATGCACATAATAATTTCATATCTAAGTAAATAATAGGATTAGCATTAAAAATACTGAACAAGTATTACCAATGCCTCGGGCTTAAGTTTCAAGTCAGTCAGGTTAACATTCCCGGAGAAGATGCCCACGTTCAGATTCTCAGTATCCAGGTCCTGGACATATTTGCCCAGGAGCCGGTTGAGGATCCCAGCTACCGCCCCCTCGAACATGATGAAACTTTAAACACCTGTAACGTAAATATTAAATATATAAACATAAATCGATTAAATTCTATTCCAGTTTCATTTCTATAATACAGGGCGAGTTCACGGTTTGTGAGTAGTTCTCTGAAAGCAACTAATAGATATAAATCAACGTCACCATCAGCAAGTTACACGAAGTATTTACTCCTCATCACACCGTAATAATAACTTTTTTGTTTATTTAACGAAGCTTGACATATACCAAGAAATTTTTCATGTAAACTTAGCAAATTTGTTGTCCACATGTAAATTGCCCTGTCGTGGGTAAAGTGGGTAAGTAAGGTTTCCAGTATTTAATATTTTTCTTTGTACAAATATTCCCGTCACGTTACATCGATAACGGATGAGTTCAAAACAACAGTGTTGAGCGTTCGAGTGGCAAAACAATATTGATTTGTTATCTCTGTTGTTATCGAGTCGATATGCCTTGTTGATACAAGAAACCTTATCGTGATGTTCCAATATGAATTAACGAAAGATAACGTTTAGGATTTACGACACACCAACATGAACATCTAATTGTGGCTCGAGCACATGGGACGCCATATTAGGTGTATAATAGTGTTTTAGGGAAGTATAGCTATCAATAAGAAATGAGCAACAATCATTTAAGTAAAGAATCAGAAGATAGGTCGTTCTACAGTTTTCGCATTGCAGCTATAAAAATTTCAAAATCTAACCAGGTTGTGCCCGAGTAAAATCAAAATTGACGAAATTAATTCTTCAGCGAATGGTGTGATGATCGAAAAACGATGTGGTTGTTAAGTCAAACATCCCTTAATTATTTTGTTCAACAATACTATGTTTATGGTGAATGCATTACCGCTGTGGAAGAAGAAAGAAAAAAATACAGTCCAGCCCTCAGATAGAACACTGTTCACTGGCGACTAACTGGTAGCAAACCCCACATAGTTATCATGGCAGTCAAAATTCATCATTATGGCGCTGGTTGCATTAAATTCTAGTTACCTGTTAAATTCTCAAGGTCCAAGAACTAATTGGTGAGAATATTGGCATTGGCACAGGGACAAACCGAAGCAAATCAAAATTAATTAAAAAGATTTTGAAATTCCGCTTGGTGGCGCATTCATCATATTAACCTATCCAGTAAATAAAGATCAGTAGTTTTCGTCTCAACATTAAGATTTTATATAATAAAGTTATAGTTCTTAACCTAACAAGTTACCTGCATAAAATTATGTTTCAGGCCATAGGCTTGCACGGGACTACAAATGTCTATTGCACACTGTTGGTACTCGGGCCACATTGAATAAGCATAAATGCGTGTATATGGACCTGGCATGAATAAATACCAAACGCCCACAGTCACGTCCTATTGTCGGTCACGCGTGTGGCACGAACACAAACAAATATACGTAGATCACAAACAACTAACAATAAGCCGTAGTCTACGACTGGACCTGCGACACTTTTGGTGGTAAGCAGGCTCACAACTAGACTCGCGGATCATTGGCTACAGTTCATATTTCTATGGGTAAGTGAGGACTTAAACATATGCGAAATACATCTATACCTGTAACATTTGACTCTGTACGTACGACTATTGGTTATATATAAATGTTCCTAAATGTTAGCTAATAATCATCTAGGCTTGTGTAGTATAAAATGCATCCTTATCCCTATAACCAGGCTACGCCCAAATCAATAACGCATTTGTTACTGCGCACGAAACATCGAGCAGGTCTGATTTACTGAAAGAAATTTGAAACGATGCACCTCCCGGTCCTCCCGCCGACACCCACGGCCGCCCACGGCCGCCCACGACCGCCCACGACCGCCCACGGCCCCCCACGGCGTCCCTACGCTTCCGACTGTCTCGCAGAAACTTTATTAACTCGCTAAATCTAAATTTGCTATTACCCTCTCCTAATATCTAGACTCCGGCAAAAAGATGACTGGAATATTATATTTGTTAATGAGTTCACGTGGCCTGGAAAATGTAAGGGTGAGTATTTCTTCAGTTTCGATAAGTTATTGGGTATCAGTTAAATTAATGGTTATTTACGTTTAGATTATCACCTAGAGTGCATCGTGACAGCATGACATACATGACAGCAAAAACAACATCTGCAATTTTATCTGCATCCCTTTACTCAATTGCAGTGTAAGAGCCACTGCAAAACGTAGTTTCTATTCACATGTGCCAAGATCTAAAAGGTTTCTTTAATATGCTGCTCAAGAGGAGAATGTGTTTATTTACATAATCTTATTACACATCAGGACAAACCTTTACTTACCCGACCAATTATAGTCGCAACCCAAAAGACAAATACTGGCAAGGTGCCCTGAGCATCACGATACGGTAACACTAATAACAGTTTGTGTTATAACTTTACCATATATATTTATACAGCCAAGTAAACACAAAAATAGTATTAGGAATAATAAATGTAGGAATTTGTAGAAGTTTCTGTAATGAATCAATTCTGTAGTGAATTTATGTAAAACGCTGATGTTGAAAAGGAAAATTGAACAACCAATCAATCGTTTGAAATAATAAGAACCGAAATTACATAGGTATACTTAATTATGAAAATGTCATTACTAAGTAGGTAATTTAAATGTAGCATAATGTCAATCATAAACACAATATGAACACCAAACGAAACCTCTCAAACTGTACGTAAAGTGTGTATAATACTTTCAGCTTCGTTGTACTTGAAAATCGATTGGAACAATGATAAATACTTAATATGACATTTACGATAAAGTCTCTCGAAGGAACTCTAAGTATATGCGTTTTAGTTTTTTATTTTTGAACCGACAATGCATCGACGTAGCTTTTGGTGTTGCCGGGGTCTATTGGCAATGGTGCCCACTTATCATTTGTTGAGTCGCTTGCTCGTTTGTCGCCTGTTCACATAAAATAATTAAGCAGAACAATATTCATATGGTTTACTGTTACATTTATGTGCATTATTATTTGATTCTAACGTTTCGGATTTAGTGCTTTATTATGTACGAGAAGAAACGGCGGAAGAACCCGAAGAATTACAATGGAGGTTTTATAATTATTGAAATTAACCTTACCTTTCCTTTGACAACGCCATGGTGTAGTGAAAACTGAATATGTTAAACGCTGGCAACGTCCACTTAGTGTCGTGTCGCGAGCTAGACTAGGATACCGAACACCCTCACCCTAAATCAATAGTATTACACTTCAATTGAGAACGGTCATACCCTCCAATTACCGGACGCATCCTGGATGCACCCTCCCCCCGCCCGCCACCCTAATCTAGGCCCTTCTACTACTCGATCGATAGATTTGCGTTTCACTGCCATCGCTATCAAAGATTTCCAGAACGGGAATTCCGAAAGGTGAATCCTTCGATGCAACCTGCAGTAGGTATGCTAATATTCTTCCGTTTGTTGCAAATTGTTGCTCTGTCTGATATTCTGATCAAACGATATATAACTGTTATGTTTTGTCATCCGTTTAGATCATATTATAAATAATAATGATGTCCAATATTTAACCCTGAACAACTGTATTCCTAGAAATCATAATAAAAAATCATTGATTCTTTTCTGAAAGTCTGGCTCAAATTCAGACTATTGACAAATTATTATTCAATAAAAATATTGGGTTGTCCGGAATATTCGGGCCAAATCTTTAGGACAATTAAAACGCAGCTCTTTAAATAGTATAGCCTACAAAATTAATGAATGAAACTTTTTCCAAATATGAAGCTATTTCTCTCAGAATATGTACAATGTACACAGATTATTTGCTTTCATAAATTGTGAAAAATTCAATTAGGTCTCTCGTCCTACCTACCGGAAGTCGGCACGAACTTTCCAGACAACCTATTAACTTTAGAAACCGGACATTGACAGTTGCAATACGAAAAAATTAAAGCTATTTGAAATTCGTTGTACGGTTGGAATCACTTAAAACTAATCTACTCTACGTATTTTTATTCTTATAAAAGCAAATATAATTTGAAAACAAAACGTCAATACGTTCAACATTTTCAAATTATCGACCTGACCAAGGCTAGAATTAAGCACAGTGTTAACTAATCAGATGTTAATTAATAAGTTCTATTAGTATTGATTAATATATTCCTTAGTTAGACGACTTTGGACGTTAAGACTGTTAGTGTAGGTTAATCCCATTAATAATCCAGTTGGTAGCTTTAGTCATTTGCCCCACTCGAAGTTAGTCAAAGATTAGCAACGAGCTAACCCTGAACACAGAAGATCATATCGTGTATAGAGGTAACCGCCAAACTAGAGCACCCTTCAAACCGGAACACAATTGCTATTAGACAATCATTACACGGCAGTAATAGGGGAGGCGGTGGGACCCGGGCGAACCATACGTGGGTCCTACCGGCTAACAAGGCACATAATTAACCACGGAAATTCCGTAATAATAATACAACGTAGGCAACATGGTCATGTTAAAATTTTCGTGTATACAAGCTGAACATATTAATTAACTTTAATGGCAACTAAGTTTGTTGCTCAAGATGTTATATGGGGCTTTGTTACAGTTTATGGGCAGTAGTTTACGTGGATTACAATTTATGTATTATACAAGATATAACTTAAAACTAGGACATGAATAATTATGCATTAAAAATACATCAAATGCAAATATAAAATGGACGAAAAAATCTAAAATATAGAAAATTTTTAATTATCAATTACTTTAGGAACAATTTTTAAAAATAATACTCTCAGAGACTGCACCCATAATCAACCTAAATTCCGAACAATAAGCGATAGTCAGACATTACGCAATATAATTTTAAATGTTTTTCCTACTAAATTCTGTTTCTATGTCATATAGGTATGGCAATTCGTTCATAAATATCGTCGTTATCCACCATCGGTGCCGTTTTCTATAGTAATTGTTTATCTTACGCACAATTAATTTTGGATTTCTTGCCGAGCGAGTTGGGTATGTATGGGTTGTATCGGGTTGTGAGTACCATGTTATGGGAGCAATACATACCCATTTATATACATCCATACATACATTCTATTTTAATTTTAGGTCATCTATTCTATTAATTATATTATATTATATTATGACTGTGTGCATGTCACATTAAAATTGCAAACATAAGGCCCTAATGCCATAAAAGTGTCTGATGAAGTTTTTAAAGACAAAATACTATATGTAAATTCTCGATAATGAGAATAATTTTACGCTTTATTCGAATATGTATATGCTCTAGATGCCAGCTATATTGCAAAACTTGTACATCATCTAGAATTTCACTTTAGAACAATTTATTCCCTAGATATAGTTAGCAACTATTCCACGAATTAAAATAATATTATTAGTTATCTCGCCGCGATATATAGTTTATCACTGAAAAGAGCAAACAAAATCATTCGTTGCCTTTTTCTCCTCCGTGACGTTTTTTTCTTTTCGTTAGTAGCTATTGACGAACTGTGTGTGTACTATTATTATTTATTCAGAAGCTTGTCCGGCAATTGGAAATTTGTTTTAGATTAACACATTGTTGTCGTCACTACTTCCGTTGCTATGGTAACTGTTATCAAGTCAAGCGTGAGCAAATTCTGCCATTACCTACTACAAAAATTTGAAAATATTTTACTAAATATTAAACGTTCACTGATTTGGAACATTTTATTTAGTTTTAGAATATTTTTTACAATACGTACAATACGTTCATAAAAGCTTGTTTATTTTTTTTATATCAATACTCGATAAACTTATTTTATTGGATCTGTTCGGAATGTAATGGATTCAAACGCACTGTGTGTCCGTCTTCGTAGTTACTCTCGGTCATCTTCGTATTCTTTATAATGATATTAATAAGAAATCAGCCAGAGCACGAACAACAAAAATTACTGTGAGGGGAATTAAAATGAATCTAGCAGGATCTTTACCACAATATTATTATATCTAGTCTGTGCGTTTAACGTTCTTAATTTAAAATGTTGTATACGGGGGAAAATAATATTATTATGCTGCTTGTAAATAACAAGAGCTATATTATATGGTTTTTGGTATAGTTTATAATATATGATGTTGGGAAGAGACGATGAGTATTTGCGCGTATTGGAGTAATCCAAATATTGAGCGCAATCTCATGCCGGTAAAGCAAACAGAAGCCGAGCCCGCTGCTTGGTTGAGCTTAGTGTAAAGAATATACTTATTGTCAACATTGTTGAAGGAGCAATAAATATTATTAGTGGTACTATTATCTGGTATTTTTAGCCTGCATGACTCGTGTTCAGGCAGGGGAATAAAAAGCACGTTTTCTTTTCTTTTATTTATTCGCGGACAGTGCATCATTGTGAAATTGTGAATTTGGTGTGGCTGATATCTTTTTACCATCAGATGGCTCGTTTCTCGGCTTTTGGCATAAATACATGTACAAAAATCGTTTGAAAAAAAATACATTTTGGTGGAAGAGTTCAGCTTCTTCCTGCCTCCCCCCCACCCGCACCCCACCCCGGCCCCACCCGTCACCAACCCCGAACCCCACCCACCCCCCCCCCCACCCACCCTAACAAAAAAAAAAAAAAAAAAAACCCTAAATAATACAACTCAAGACTGGCTAACCAGA